>QLOI01004538.1:0-33193 GCA_003313605.1 Tuber umbilicatum | reverse complement strand
TTGCCTTTCGACACAAGGGCGGCCACAACGGGTCGTGAAAATTCAATAATATAAATGGCTAGAGATGTTTACTATCACGCCTGCATGATTTCGGGTATTAACCCCTCCTCAGGTATACTGGAAATCAACTTTGATTGCTTAATCAAGTCCCGCTTGACGTAGTAAACTTAAAGGATAAAGACAATACATAACTATGGAAACTCTCCTAGCAATACGAACCCATAAGGAAAACCAATAACCTAGATTCGAAAAGGAAAACCCATGACAAAAGAAACAAAGAAACGCGACCCAGAACATCTAACATAACCAAGATTCCTGCCGGATTCTCGCCTTGTTCCCGATAATCCAATGATCAGCCCCTTCCTTCCTAGAGGCTCATTAGTTTCTTGTAATTTCATTTACACTTGATGGCAGACTTATCTTAGTCCGATTCCTCCGTATCAACCTCTATAATCTGTGGGGAGGCTTGACGTACTTCGAGGAGTTTCTTATCGCCAGCAGAAGAACGAGCAGCTTCAATGCGTTTAACCTTGCTAGCCTGTGCCTCTTGAAGACCTGCCTCGTTAGCGGACCGCTTATTTTTTCCCTTTGCTGAATGAACAACAGGGGAAGACGAGGTGCATTTCCGCCAGAAGTGGCCAGGCTGCCCGCATTTAGAGCATTGCCCAGACTTGCGCCGTTTTTCAGTTAGGTTATCCGGAATGCCCTTATGAGCAATGGCATACGCGGATTCTCCAACCTTAGGGAACTTATTTGTCTGGGAGGGTTGGGATTTTGACTTACCCGAACCCTTCTCCTGTTTCGGCTGCTTCTTTGAGGAAGAGCCCTTATCACTAGCCTTGTCATTGCTTGAACTGCCATGGTCTTTGGCAACCGTTTTGCCAAAGTTAGCGTTGTCTTAAAGGGTATGGCCAACTTTACGAAGTAGATCGATATATGCACCGGCTTCGGTAGGATGTGGTTGTTTTAACGCCCATGTGTTTCGCAACTCAGAAGTTATCCCTATCCGAACCTTATCTATTATTTGCTTTGAATCGGTGTATTCGAGGCTGGCTGCAAGGTCAGTCACTTTATCGAGGTACTTGTCAACCTTCCCAGGCTTCATAGACAAACGCATCCACTCAGCAAGGTTGCGATCATGATCTTCATGCCCACCAAAACTGGTTTCAAGCCGAGCACGGAATCCTGTCCAGGTTTGCAGCTCATTGTCAGGGTTGAAAATGATACCCATCCGCACCGCTTCATCCTCACTGATGTAATGATGGATACCTAAATACCAGTTCTTGGCTGCATTCTCCAAGAGTGGAACGACCAAGCCAATCTTATCCATATCGTCCAAACCTGACTTCTTGAAATAAGTGAATTGGACTTCGACGTCAGTGAGAAACCGTTTGGTGTCGGTAGTGTCTCCTTTGAAAGCCGTTATGTTACTTAACCTTTCTGGCTCCTTGGGCCTTGCCGGAGCAGAGGGCCCACTGGTGTTATGAGAGGATTGCCCACTCGTTCTTCCAAGGAAGGCAGCTAACCTAGCCAACCGATGGTCATATCTCCTATTCTTGGCCTCATTCCAGTTGGGCTTGCGCCGTCCCAAGAATGGGGTAAGATCAGGTAGGGAGTCGCTATCATCGTCAGAGCTATCAGAGGAACTGGAATCACCTGGATTCCCCCCAGCGCCGACGTTTCCACCAGGTGGGGGGGCATTCCCACCACCATTGCCACCAGTATTTCTACTGTGGGTCTCCCCAGGGCGATTATATCCATCAAAGGATTCCTCATCACCACCCTGATCTCCAGCTTGGGTGTTACCCCCTGGAGGTTGTTCAGGGTTCTCAGGTGGAGGAGGGGGTATCGGGGTACTAGGCGTATCGTTCGCTGTTCCCATACCTAAACCCAACAGATGTTCCACAAAGGCCTCGCAAGAAGCAGGATCCCTCGGTGGTCCCACATGTCCTCTTCGCCTACAAAACCGAGAATTAGGTGGTCTTGGTTGAGGAGGTGGGGCCGGGGGCTGAGGTGCGGGAGTCTCTGCAGAGTGATCTGGGTGTACTAGAGGCCCATCACGACGCCTGGTACAAGGAAAGTGATGCAGATACCGAACACGACCCTCCGGTGAGAGCTGGTCTATGCGACATTGACGGTCACATGGACCTGTCCTTGGTGTCGCTTGCCGAAAACCGGCAAAACCACCGGAGGTGTGTGGTCGCTCCGGAGTAAAGGCCGGATATACCTCTACCGAACGAGGTGGAGGGAACAGAGCCCTGCCCGTCGAGCTGAACAGGCCCACACCGATTGGCTTGACTGGTGCCACAGGAGTCGGTGGTGGAGGTGCCCATGTAGGCTTCGGTGTGATCGGTGATGGTGCATCATCACTTCCAGGAGCTGGAGGAGGAAGAACTTGGACGGTAGGGTTCGTCTTTGGAGCACGTGGCTTCGGTGCATTACCAACCGTTGCCGGCGAAGACTTTCTCTGTTTCCCAACTCCGGAGGTCATTGAACCCATAGCCGGACTGGGAATTCGGGTGGAGCTTTTCCTAGTCATGGTCAACGATAAAGCTACCGCCACTTGCTCAACAAATGGATGAAGTGAGGGCTCAGCCGAGTGTGCCCTTTGGCTCTGGCCTGAAGCCAAGACTACCCCTGCCTCCGTTAACATCCCTTGATATTCCGGGTCCTGCAGAATCTGCGTCAAAAGCTCCGCGAAGTGTAACCTAGGTTCCTACGGCATCGGAGGTGCCACTGTCATAATGACATCGTTTTGCGCATCTATCTGGTGACCTTCCTTTACTGCCCGCTCTAAGGCATGGACCCTATTGTTAATGGCTTGCTGGTTGACAACCAGTTGCTTGAAGCACCTCTGTTGTCCTCGCATCCAGTTGGCTGCCGAATCAACAATGTCTTGCTGGAAGATTCGCTGAGATTCATCGTTCCAGTATCGCATCTGAGGTTCCGCCGCCTTGATCTGTTGGCCTATTTCATGAAGAATGTAAGGCTGGATGAACTGTCGGGTAAACTCTGCAAACGTGAACTCTGCAGGGCAACCAGTAGTAGATCCAGCCTGAAGAGGGGTCTGTGTGAAGGAGTGAAATAAACGATCGGGGTCGGCAAGGACAACATCCCAATATTCTTCGGGAATGTCAATCGGGGCCGCCTCGATAAGTGTGGGCATAGCAGGCCATTCAAGACCACGCAGGTCCGCGAAAACCAACGCTCGTAAACGGAGGTCATTGGCCTGCTGTGCAGTACGGTCAACACTACCAAGGTTGGCAGACATCTTCATTTCTACCTGATGCTTCTTGTACTAGGCAAGCGACTTGTACTTGGAAGATGTTCAAAACATTGGTTACTCAATTAATCAGGAGAGAATGAGTTAAGCGAAAAGTTCACTTAACGATATACTGTAACGGGGGCTCCCTGTGGGAAGATGGATCCCAAGGATGCGGCCTTACCGAAGCTTTCTTCGTACGCAAAGTGAAGAACAAATATGTAGAGAGAAAACCTTAGCGGTGAAACTTAATATCATTAAGCCGCAACTTTACTTAAATAAGTTGTCGAGAGGATAGTTGATCGGCTAAGGAGAAGAGGTCTCGCATATACTTAAGTAGAATTTATTGCCCACTCCTCTACATCACTCCTAAGCTCACCACCATCGCGAGCATGCCCATCTCCTCTGGGCTTCGGGCTAACCTTCTACCGCATGTTCGCCGGCTCTACTAGTTCATTATGCGTCGTGAAGTTTTCATGCAGTATCCTGATACATGCAATCAACTGCAGGAGAAAACTCTTCATATCGCTGTCCTGTTAGTGGCGTACTAACAGGTTACTGATAAGCTAGTCTAATATCGAACTCATTGTCCCATTCGTATTCGTCTATGCAAGTCTTGTAGACAACCATTACATTTGACAAGTCTATCGCTTTATACTGTCTATGACACGACAGCTTGGTCTACGGACTCCCGTGATGGGACACTTAAACCATTGGCTTATTCGGGCGCTACCTGTAGCCACTGGCGATAAACACCTCAATCAAGATAAGACTACTTTGATCTAGAGCTCGCTAACATCCTTCAGATATCTTACAGTCTTTCGGAGACATACGGGAGTCGAAGGTCTACCCCTTAACCGGAGGCCTCCCGGGCTTCCGGTATACCTTACATACCTACTACCGTAGGCTTATAAGGATCAGTGGCGTATGCACCGGACAATCACTTCTCCTATAACGATTCAATCGTCCCATGCCCCCACATATATCCTGCGAACAGCTTCCGGTCGGAAGGACTGCGACAAAGTATACGGTCTTATGCCGCCGTCTTCAATCATAGGCTTTTACTAGTAAACCAGCAACTTCCCTACAGTTGGTCCACGACGCATTGTCTGTCCATCGGGGCCAGAGGGGGGTGTTGGACTCAGATTCCTCAATGTTCGCCCAAGGCAAAATTTTCTTCGGTTCGTAGCCCAACAACGGATTACCCGCTTGAGCCCAGATTCGAACCTCCTATATAATCTTGCGTAACAAACAATCCCATGACTTTTCCCGAAACTTTGCGGAACCTTTTACGCCCAAGGTAGGGTAACTCCTATCCAAAAGTAGGGTAACCTGTTTACCAAAGTAGGGTAACTATACTCCCTAAGGTAGCGTAACTACCTTCCTTAGGTAGGGTAACTTGCCAGAACTCTCGGAGACCTTCCGAACTCGCAGCGTAGACTTTCCTACCTACCCGGTATACCTTTCCTCATTTGCCGTCTAAGCATTACCATTTCCTTAGTCCACATGGTAACCCTTTAGTAGAGTTACCTGACTAGCCTAACCGTAACCCTTCCGGGCTCCGGTATGGGATAAGACTAAGTCTACTGTAAGATCCAGCATGGTAGTTACACCACTTCCTTGCCCTCGGGCATCATCTTTACTGTTTTCTCCCGTGGTCTACCCTCAAGACCGCTCCTCCTACCCCATCTCACCATCTCCGGATGTTGTTTTACCTCACTACCCTGCTTTTGTTTGGCACCATGCCCAACCACTGCACAGTCGGCAACCCCCATTCTTGATTCTTCAGACGGCTGTGAATACAGTTTGCGGTAAGAGGAAATGAAGGATTCCTTCTAGGAAGTCTCCCCAACAGGCCACCGTCGATTTCACCTATTTCCCCCTATCGTTCAGACTGTTAGTGGTGGGATCCCATCCACTAAGTGACGCTATCTCTCAGAGAACAAGGGACTACATGAGAGACACGGGAATACACTTTCAGTCTGCTGGCTAGGTTGGAAACCGCCTAGAAAGACACAAACACCTTTCCGATAGATGGATCAGGCTTGGGTCTACCCCTCCTCTCCTCCCTCCACAGGATCAGCTGGTACCTTACTACCACCCCCTCACTATACCTGGTCCCGTCACATCTACAAGGTTCCTCCACCCCTTGGCCGCCCGCAGCCTTGGGTTCTATACTTTGGCTAGCATCCTATCTGCTGGGCGGCATCCCCTCTGCCAGGCGGCCTTCCATACCCGCCATCTACTCCCTCCCGTGGCGCCCCCACGCCACCCCCCCTTGGTCCCCTGTGATGGTATTGTACTGCCTCCTTCATGGGCGATACTTTGGGGCACAATTAGGGCTTCCCTGCCTAGGACCTTTCAGGGTCTGTCTGCGGTATATTTCTTCCGCGCTTGCCTCCGGGCACATATTGGGGGGTCTTTTCTTACTTGGATTTTGTTCTTTCTTTTGTCTTACAGTTTATGCCATAGGTTTTCCTGTTGCTCTCTGCCTGTTTGATAGTTAGGCCTCTCCTTTATTCTCTTGCTGGGGGCAGTCTGGGGCCTTTTAGGATGCGGGAGTGTGCGGTTAGTCCCATACCAGAGGGACTTGGGGTGACAGTTTTTTTCCTAGGAGGTGGGGAGGAATGGTTTCTTTCAGTACGCCATACCGCGAGGTCCATGCGCATTGTCCTATACCATAATCAGCAACAATAAATAAAGGAAAAATAAAAAGAAAAAAAAAAGAAAAAAAAGAAGTCGTTAGATATGGCAAATGCTCCGTCTCCATTACAACCACAGCGATTAAAAAAACCACACCAGGTTTTCTTCCGCGACCAGCTCTCATTGGCCAGAAGGCTTTTCTCACAGCCTTGCTCTTTACACCGCTAGGGTAAAACTTTTTCTTCTCCCCCTGCTCTCAGTGTCTGCCCTTCCTACTATGTCAGGCCAACCTGCCCCTCCAGTCCCCCCTGGCCCAGGCCTTCCACACACCGCTTCCTCTTGCAACAGCTTGAGGTCTAACCTCATCGGCTTTAGGGCCCCTACTCCAGTCCTCGCCCCCTCTCATGAAGACCAGACTATTTGCCGCTCTGCTGCTGAGGCCACGGAGTCCCTCCTCCTTGACCCAGCTATCTTCCCTACTTTATTCACTCCTCCCACCTCCTCTGATGATCTTTCCGACGGTGAAAGGCGCATCCTTCCTGTTCTTGCCGCCTTGGTTGCCAAAGTTCACCTCCTCGCGTCTGAGATTGCTCTCTTGAAAGCCAGTGCTCCTCCTCCTCCTGCTCCCGCTTTCTCCCAAGAAGAAGCCTCCCCTCATCCTCTCTCACTAAGGCAACCTCACGGTCCCCTCGGCCAACTTCCTGATCCTTGTCTCGGGATAGTGGTATGGCTCTCCAGAAACCTACGCCAGAGACAATAACGATTCCCATAAGGCGGATGTTTTCTTCGCCTCAGTTAACCCCAGCGGTGGAGAAGCCTCTAAAATCCCCAAAAAGGATAGGATTCCCACGCCTATCGGTCAGCACTTTGTCCCTGGCCCCCCTCCGAGCTACATTGTTGCTCCCCCCTCCCTCCCGCCTAAGTCCGAAAGCTGGGCCCAGGTTGCGAGCTCATCTAAGAGGGCGTGTAAGAGTGCCACGGCTGCTCAGGTTGCTTCTGCATCGGCAACCAGAAACAGCGAGATGGACAAACCTCCCCCACCACTACCTACTGCCTAAAGTCGGTTCTACGCCCCCCGCCTTTATCCAGCCTCTTTTGTCGACTCCTTGAACATGTCCGCTGCCCTTCCTGATATCGTTGCCTCGGTACTGCAGTCGGCTGGCTGCACCCTCCCGGTCGTCTTCTCCGCCTCCGTTAATGCTAAAGGAGTGGTGACCCTTACTGCCAACCCCAGGACCCCATCTTCGGCCTATGCCCCTTTCTTCCCCGCTCTTTCCAAAAAGCTCAACCAATCCTTCTCGGTTGGGGAAAACCAATTCCTTGAATTCCGTACCTCCTCACTTTTCACCGATGTCCTCATCCACAACCTCCCCCTCCCCATGCTCCCGGCTGACCCTGCGCAGTTGTTCTATAAACTCCACGACCCCCTTCCCAACTCCGTTGACCCCCCTATCCTTTCAGCTCGCTTCCTTCAGAGGGACCAAGCCCTACGCGAATCCAAGAACACCACCACTGTCGTCGTCTCTGTCCTCCTTCAGGATCTTCACCTACTTGGGCCCGACCTCTACCGTGATAGGACCAAGATCCGCCTGTTCAATCGCATGAGGAATGTCCACCTCACTCATCCCGCCTCCCGTAACACCCAGTACCGCAAGTGCTATCGCTTTGGCCATTCAAAACCCCTCTGCAAGGAGGATTACCACACATGTCCCATATGTGCAAAACCCCACCCCAGGGGTGAGCACAGGTGCGCAAATGAGATGTGCCCCAAACAGGGCAACCTCAAGGTCATCCACAACTGCTGCACCGCAACCCCTTTACTTTGTGTTAATTGCAACAACGATCACCCAGCAACTTCTCCTGCCTGCCCGACGAGGGTTGCTCTGAAAGAGGCCGCCCGGCTTCCTAAGGACCAGGTCATCCCTGATGCCCCTCAGCAAAGACCCGCCTCGGCCGACCCCATCACTCCTCAACAACAACCCTCCTCGTCCCAACTCCCCCTGAACACGGCCATGCAGGTTGCCGCTGGTGGCCTCTTCATGGCCCGACACCTAAGCCAACTCACCACTTGCCCTCTTCCTTCCTCCTCTGGCTCCCGCCCCCCCCTGGCCGCCCCCATGCCTTCAAGACAGCTTTTCCCCTCTGCTGCCCCAACCACCAATTGGGCGGAGGATTCTTCCCGCGACAATGATATGGAACTGTAAATGAGAGCACAACCTGCGCCCTCAGTTTCAGATGCTTCACTACGTTCCCACTCCCTCCCTGGTGCTTTGGTTCCGGAGCTTTCCTTCGTTCAGCATAATTGTCTTGGTAGCAGTTATGTTTTTCATACTTTGTTTTCGTTTTTTACCTCTGCGAAGAGCTCCCCTCATGTCGTTGCTTTGCAAGATGTTCCTTTGTTTAAGGGCTGCCCACTGGGTGCAAGCTCTTACAAATGTTTCTTTCCGCCTACTTCCTCCGAGTACAAGACACACGTTGCTGTTCACGTTTCTGAGCAGTTGTTTTCTGTTGTATCTGTTCTTCCTTTATTTTTTGAGCGGGGTGACTACATGGGTGTGAACCTTCGCTCCCCGCTGGGAGTATTTGGTTCCCCTCATCTGTTGTTTCGTTTGTATAATTCCTACTCCACCGCCACCCGTAACGGGACATTGCGCACTTTGTCCCCTGATCTTCTCTTCCCCCAACATCAGTTCCCTATGCTTTCGCTTGGGGACTTCAATCTTCATCATCACCTCCCTGATTCCCTATGGGCCATCCCACATTCAGAGCTCTCGATCTCTGAGCCCTACTTTACTAAGGCTTCGGCCAATGCCTTCTCCCTCCTCAATAACCCTGGCGTCTATACCAGGTTCCCCTTTGACAGCATATCCAGGCCCTCCGTTCTGGATCTAGCCTTCGCCAACCACAGCCTCCTCCCCTACTTTAACTCCTGGAGCACCCCTCTTCCCTCCACAGGTTCTGACCATGTTGCTGTTTCCATTTCCTTCGGGCAGCTCTCCACGTCTGTCCCCCCCCCTCGACCCAACTGGAAAGCCACCAACTGGTCCATTGTTGCCCCAACTCTTCAGGCAGTTACCATCCCTCCGGCTCTCTCCTTCCCCACCTCCTCCTCGCTCGCCTTGTGGTTTGACTCAAGCCAGGCCTCGATCACCACCCCGGTGCTATCTGCCACCCCCACCAAGTGCCCATCCTCATACTCGAAACCTTGGTGGTCCCCCAACCTCTCAAGCCTTTGCCGCATTCACCATCACGCCTTGCGCAGCTTCCGCAATGGCTCCGCCACTCAATGGGAGCTGGCCCATCTCCCTCGCAACTCTTACATCAAGGCGATCAAGAAAGCCAAGGCCACCCACTGGGACCAGTTCCTCTCGTCTGCAGACTCGCGCTCCATCTTGGACGCGAAGAAATTCGTGTATGGCCAGGCTCCTGAATGCTTCCCTTCGCTCCCCAATGCCTCCACCCCCCTTGAGATCAATTCGGCTCTCATTGCGCATTTTTACGCCCTTCCTCCTCCTCCTCCCACCCCCTCGATTCTCCTCCCTCCTCTATCTGACGTCCCCCCTGTCACACACGACGAAGTGTTCCTTGTTCTCCATCTCTCCTCCTCCTCGTCCGCCCTGGGCCCTGACACCATCCCATATGGGGTCGGGAAGAACATTCACCGGGCAAACAAAAACCTCCTCCCGTCCCTTCTCACCCCTCTCCTCGTCCATGGCTTCCACCACTCCTTTCTAAAGAAAGCGAATGGCATCGTTCTCGACAAGCCCGGCAAGGCCGACTATTCCAACCCAGCTTTGTTCCACGTCATTGTCCTCCTGGAAACGGTCTCGAAGATTCTGCAAAGAATCATGGTGTATCGCCTCACTGCTTTCTCCCACTCAACCCCCCTCCTTAATCTACACCAGTGTGGTTCGTTGACTGGGCTTAGCTGCTATGACGCCGTGGCCACCCTCCAACATGAAGTCCATCTCCTCCAAACCACAGGCCTCCAGGTCTCCTCCCTCTTCCTAGACATAAAAAGTGGGTTCGACAATGTCAACTCGAACCAACTCTGCACTATGCTCCACCGCTTCTCTACCCCTACGTATATGGTCTCCTGGATCTCGTCCTTCCTCACCTCCCGGCAATGCCCCCTCGTTTTCCAAGGCGCCCCTGGAATTTTCTCACATGTATCTGTGGGAACCCCTCAGGGCTCGACAATTTCTCCTCTTTTGTTGGTTATTTATGTTTCTCGCCTTCACATCTCCATCTCCCGTAGTGTTGTAATTTCCTACTTCGATGACTTCTCTGTCACTGTGGGCTCCTCCTCCTACCTGTCCAACATCAGACTCTTACAGCACGCCTTTCTCTCCCTCAGCAGTCGTGCAGCCCCCCTGGGGGTCTACTTCTCCGTCCCCAAAACTGAACTTATCCACTGGCAAACGTCCAGGGACCGCAACCCTGTCTGTCACGCTCCTATTTCAATCAACTCCCTCCTTTTCAGTCCGACCGCTGAGCTCCAGTGGTTCGGCTACTGGCTCACCCCCTCCCTGGAAACCTCCTCACACTTTCACCGCTGTCTGGCCCTGGCCTGGGTATTTTTCGCACTTATCAAGCTGCTCTGCCCCCCCGGGAAAGGTCTTTCCCCCTGGTGTTGTCAGAAACTCGCTGTCGGGCTTCTTTTCCCGATCCTCACTTACGGCGCTGACCTCCTTGTTTCCAACGCCACTATCCTTCGCAAATTTGACTCCTTCTGGCATGAGGTCCTTGGTTGGATCACCAACTGTTTCAGGGCCGCCGCCCCCGCTATCCTCTACTGTGAAGCCTCCCTCCCCCCTATCTTCCTGGCCCTGCAGCACAAAAGAAAGCTCGCTGCCGTTCGGCTTCTTTGTTCTCCGCCTCACTTCAATCCTTCGTCTGCCCGCCTTGACCCCCTTGTCCCCACCTGGGACCCCTAGTGCGCCCCCTCACACTGTCGCCTCCTGGCCCCTCTGCGGGGGTCCTATCGTCCCCGCCTGTGGTCCACCGCACCCTCTGCTGCACGCCGCCACCTCCCCCTTGACGCCATTGCCTTCTCTGTCAAAGACCTGCTCCCAGACCGGCTCCCCCTGGCGTCCCCTCACCTACTGCACCCCCGCCCGTACGACCCGGCGGGCGTCCCACCCTATGGCTCCCTTAAATCCAACGTTGTTGCCTCCACCCTCGCTTCCTGGGCTGCCCTGCCACCCCCCCCCCTCCTACAAGTTCCCTCCTTCCTTTACTCCTCATGCCATTATGGGTTTGTCCAAGTTCTCTGCTGGCTGTCTTCATCAGATGAGGGCCGGCAAGAGCTACCTCGCTGCCCACACCTCATGGTCCAACCGTGATGCCTCAACCCTGTGCCCCTTCTGCGAGGAGACAGATGAGACCTTCGATCACGCCATCCTCCACTGTTCGGCTAAGGCCCAGGAAAGAGCTTCCCACCTTCAGGGTATCTCCAGCTTGGCGCCTGATGCCCCCGTTTGGTCCTCGGCCTTACTTATTATCAGTCTGGCCCACTTCATTTCCTCCACGGTCACTGGATTTCCGCCCAGTATGGCCCCCCTGACCTCAATCTCCCCGCCTGCGTCCCCTCTGCCTGGCTCGCTGGTGCCCCTGCCCTCCTCCCCTGCCTCCTCTTTTTCAGGCCTTAAGGGTCAACCATTCAGACTTGGCTTTACTTGCTTGCTGTTATTGTTTTTCAGGTGCCCACGGCGTCGGCTGTGGGTGGTGATTATGATGATGGGTTTCTCTACTTATGACTTTCCTTGGTTTGGGCAGTCGTTTTGGGCTAATGTTGCTTTACTTTCTACGTTAGTCATCGTTGGCGATGCTAGGGATTATGTTTCCCCGCTTTGGAGGATTGGTTACGTTGGTTGAGTTTTGTTGTTTTCTTCGTTACTGCATTGGAATTAAGGCTTTTTGTATGCCATAGCGCGAGCTGCATGCACGTTTTTGGGCCATAATCAATAAACATATGATGGAAAAAAACAAAAGAAAAAAAAAGAATCGTTGGATATGGCACATCCTCCGTCTCCGTTACAACTCCGGTCATTGAAATTTACTTCCAAATCGGGAACGACTCAACACCAGAGAAACTATCACCACTTTTCGGGTCCAGCACCCTCCCCCTTGGGGGGTGCGGGCCATCACTTTCATCTCTTTCTTGCCTTCGGGCATCATCTTTACGCTTCTCTCTTGAGGTCTACCCTCAAGACCACTCCTCCTACCCCATTTCAACAGCTCATGGTATTGTTTTACCTCTCTTCCCCGCTTTTGCCAGGCATCTCGCCTAACAATTGCACGGTCGGCAACCCCCATTCTTGATTCTTCAGATGGCTGGGAATACAGTTTGCGGTAAGTGGAAATGAAGGATTCTTCCCAGGAAGTCTCCCCAACAGGCCACGGTCGATTTTGCCTCTTGACTCCTATCTTTCAGACTGTTAGTGGTGGGATCCCATCCACTAAGTGACACTATCTCGTGGAGAACAAGAGACCACATGAGAGACGCGGGAATACACTTTCAGTCTGCTGGCTAGGTCAGAAACCGCCTAGAAGGGCACGAACACGTTTCCGATTGATGGATCAACCTTGGGTCTACCCCTCCTCTCCTCCCTCCACAGGATCAGCTGGTACCTTACTACCACCCCCTCACTACACCTGGTCCCCTCACTTCTACGCGGTTCCTCCACCCCTTGGCCGCCCGCGGCCTTGGGTTGTATACTTTGGCTAGCACCGTATCTGCTGGGCGGCATCCCCTCTGACAGGCGGCCTTCCATACCCGCCATCTACTCCCTCCCGTGGCGCCCCCCTGCCACCCCCTCTTGGTCCCCTGTGATGGTATTGCACAGCCTCCTTCATGGGTGGTACCTTGGGGCACAATTAGGGCTTCACTGCCTAGAACCTTTCAGGGTCTGTCTGCGGTACATTTCTTCCGCGCTTGCCTCCGGGCACATATTGGGAGGTCTTTTCTTACTTGGAATTTGTTCTTTCTTTTGTCTTGCAGTGTACGCCATAGGTTTTCCTGTCGCTCTCTGCCTGTTTGATAGTTAGACATCTCCTTTCTTCTCTTACATGGGGCAGTCTGGGGCCTCTCAGGATGCGGGAGTGTGCGGTTAGTCCCATACCAGAGCTACTTGGGGTGATGGTTTTTTCCGTGGAGGCCGGGAGGGATGGTTTCTTTCAGTACGCCATACCGCTAGGTCCATGCACATTGTTCTGTACCATAATCAGCAAAAATAAATGAAGGAAAAAAAAAACAAAAAAAAAAATCAATAGATATGGCAAAAACAAAACCTTAATTCCAATCAAACAAACAAAGGAAACCAACGGCACCAATCCCCTGAGTATGGCCAGATGGCCGCGCACCATCAACGGTGACTGATCATGAATGGAAAGAAAATAATGAAATACAAAACAAATCCTGTAAATCATAAAGTTAGGAGAAGCAAACAAATAGGAGAAAAACATAAAGGAAGAACAAAGGCCAGAGGCGCAGGTATAGAGACCTGCACTTCTGAGGAAGAGAAAGGAAAGTAAACGGGCCTACAGGAGGGCCCGGGTAGTAGGTCTCGTGTGCTGGTCGTCACCTCTCCCAGGGGAGGAAAAAGGAGGAGGTATGCAGCACGTGCTGAGTAGATAAGGGCGGCCGAAGCCAACTTCCACTGACCTTGGGGTAGGTTTAGGAGCAGGCTGAGGGTAGTCACCTCACACAAACGTGGGGTAAGAGAGAACCATAAAGGCCTGGGGGGTAGACCCCCAGGCCAGCCAGGGTGGAGGCGTGGCAGTCAAGGACCAGCAGGTGTGGGGGAGGCAAGGCAGCTATATGCTGGCGGGAGGGGAGTTGTTCTTCCCCCTACAGTGGTAGGGAGTGTGGTGGTGTAGTGGCATCTTGGATTGCGAAGGGGCAGCAAAATACTATCAGCCCCCTAGGTTCCAAAGGCAGAGGCTGCGAAGGATGCTACAGAGGCCCTGAGCAAGGAGAGAGGAGCAGTAGGGTGCTAGCCGATCAACCGTAAGGTAGGAGAGTAAAGTAGAGAAAAACCCAACCGTGAAAAAGCTAAGCGAGGCTAGACACAAAGAGGTGTAGGTGGAGGGAACCAGCATCGTGAGAGTGGCTGGAAGCGAGGAGGGGAGCCCAAGAGAACATCCAGGGGCCTTAAAGTCCCAGAGTTAGGGGATAGTAGATGACCTGATGGCTAAAAGTAATGGATAGATAAAGTTCCTCTCCCCCCAGAAGGGGGGGGAAAAGTGGAACAGTGGTGATAGTTCTCTCGGTATTGGGGCGTTCCCAATTAAGAAATAATTTCAAGCGGGAGGAAAATAGGAGTTGCGGAGGATGTTGCTTAATTTAATTAAACCAACTTTACAATATTATACCTAGAGAACATACTACATGAAAAGGAAACCTTACTCAAACAAAGAGTTAAGGGGATGTAGCTGTAAGAGACTCTTGCTAGGCAGTCAAGAAGTAACTTGGATAGAGCACTACATTTACTAACTCTCATGATAATAATGCAGTTATGCCTATATGTTGGTTAGTGATATTTGATATTGAAACTGTAACACGTCCACTAGTGTTATAAAGAACACTGGTTAGAGAGTACTTCAGTGAGGATTAATAATAGCTAGTATACTTAGATCCTAAAGAGCGAACTTTAATTAAGGTATAGCTAATAGAGGCTTCAATAGAATGTTGAGTAGTAGGTATCAATTACTATATTACCAGCTTACCAAAGTCCCAGACTTTCAAACTATTGGGGAATCACAAACTAAACTGAAGTAACTGCTCAACTAAGTATATTTGAACTATCTTAGTCAATGTCTGCTTCTCTAAGTGCTTGAGGATCACGGTCTTTGAATACTCGAATGGCTATCCAGTAGCCTTAACAAAATTGAATAGCAAGATATCAATCGCTGCCTTAAACATAAAACAAATACCTAATCAGGCTTGTCAGCCTGACCTTTGCCTTAACAATCAGTAGGCCTTGAAACCTTATAACAGTAACCTATAATAATTACATTCCCAAAACAAAATCACAATTTCATATCACAAAAACAAAGAACCAATCGCCTTGTTAGGCATATGCAATCCCAACACCACCCTCTGGCCCTAATATAGAGCCCGGACGTCACCTGCAGCACCATGTGTAGTTACTTACTACCTGCAAAAATCGCGAAATTAGCGGCCTCCCCGTAACACCCTATACAACGTCGCAGTCTGTCCGACCGGAAGCTGTTCGCAGGATATATGAGAGGGGTAGTGAGCACTGATCATACAACTGGAATCCTGTATACTATACATAAAGTACCTAGATGAATAAAAAAATCCGCAGAACGAATATTAAGACATTGTACTTCATGTGGACCGACTACTAGTAGTCATAGGTCTGCAAGAACCGACGGTAGTTAAGGAGACGTAGCTGTAAGGAGATCTCGCTAGGCAAATCAAAGATGCGATAGAGTACTAAGCCTACCAACTCTATGTCAAGATAATGCAGTCATGCCTCTGCATTGTCACCGGTGTCTGATATTGTGTCTATTCATCTCAATAACAGAAGAATGACTGGTATGTTCGTAATTGAACGGCATATTCAGACTAAGTTCATATAGCAAAGGCATTGATAGCTTCTGACTGGCGGAGTCTTGCACACCCACAGGAAGACGAAGTTATAATAGTCAAATGACCAGAAGCGGGGAAAGTATTCAGGGTCTACAAGTGTTCACACTTAGTTTAATAAAATGAAAGACGAGTCATTAATGTAGAGGTACTTAGTATAGATACTTGATGTACTGGCCACGGAAACTCACACAGGATATAAATATAAGGGTTCCTCCCCAGCTATTAGAAGAGACAGCAACGAAGAAGAGACCTTATCAATATAACAAGTTATTATCCACACTTCATACTCTTAGTAGTTTTAGCAAACTGAGTATTAGCAATTATGATTACGAGCCTTCCTGACATTACCCCGTTATCCAATATCCTAACACTTAACCATACTCTACCATGCTCTGAGTTGGTTACCCATAACCCCCTTTACATCTAAGAACTAATCAGTTCTCTACTATCATCAGAAATCCCAGAGTCATTATAATTACATTCGAAGTAGGGTTTCCAAAACCTGTCATCAATCTTTCTTTTATCACTAAATCCTTCTCTGTCTAGTATAATAGATGTGGATGTAGTATCGATAAAGCCTACGACAATGAGAAATTTGTCCCCATGATAGTTGTTATTTCACCAGTCTTATTCCAGTTCCATCGCATACTCTAATCCATCAACAGGTTCCCAGCCACTCCCCAAGCTAGGGTATTCCTTCTATTTCTCTAGGAACTGATTGATTCCACATTATTGACAATGATCCCACACCTCCTATATCTACTATTCCTGGACCTCCTCAATTAGTATAGATGCTGGCTTCGTATAGGCCATTTCCAGAACCTAGTTATTATCACTGTCTTCCAATTTCTTGATTACTAAACCGTGAAAGACCTTTTTCTTTTGTTAGTATAGTTTTGCATCTATTTTCATAGTGTAGTTCTGTGTATGCTTATCGTATTCCCGGATTCCAAAAGATCTGTTAGGCAATTGCACTCCCAACACCCCCCTCTGGGGCCCGGACGTCGCCTGGAGCACGGTGTGTAGTTGCTTGCTACTAGCAAAAATCATAAAATTGACAGCCTCCCCGTAATACCGTATATGTTGTCTCTATCCGTCTGACCAGACGCTTTTTGCGGAATATATGAGAGTAGTAGTGTGCACTGTTCATACAACTGGAATCCAGTGCACCATACATAAAGTACCTGGATGAATAGAAAAACCTGTAGAACTATTAAAAGATAAAATACACTTTCCATTAACCGACTACAAATAGTCATAAGTCTACAAGAATGGACAAGAGTTAAGGAGACGTAGCTGCAAGGTTATCTCGCTAGGCAAATCAAAGAAGTGATGGAGCACTAAGCCTACCAACTCTACATGAAGACAATGCAGTCATGCCTCTGTGTTGTCACCAGCGTCTGATGTTGAGGCTGATTATATCAATAAGAGAGGAACGACTGGTATGTTCGTATTTGGGCGGCATATTTCAAACTAAGTTCATATAGCAAAGGCATTGATAACTTTTGACTGGCAGAGTCTTGCACACCCTCAGAAAGACGAAGTTATAATGGTCAAGGGACCAGAAGCAGGGATGTATTCAGGGTCCACGAGCGTCACACTCAGATTGATAAGACAAAAGATGAGCAGTTTTTGTTGAGGTACTTAGTTAGCATATGTATTAGATGTAGTGGCCGTGAAAACTCATGTGGGATATAAATATAAGAGTTCCTCCCCAGCTATTTAGTCTAAGTAGCAATGGAGAAGAGATCTTATCAATATAATAAGTTATTATCTACACTTCATACATCTTAATAGTTTTGGCGAACCGAGTATTTGCGATTATAATTAAAAGGCCTTCCTGACATTACTCTGTTATTGAATACCTTAACGCTTAACCATACTCTACTGAGCTCTGAATTGATTACCCGTAACAAGATCTTTACCAATAAGGTTCAAACTTTTAATCCTTCATAATTCTGTTACAAACTAGTCTCCAAAGACCATGAATCATCCTCCTACCAGAATCACTTTATGGGTCTTCCTCCTTCTAGCTGCTACCCTAGTGCTCCAAAATGTCACTGTTTTAATTACCTGGTATGCTGTATTTCTGAGTTCTTGAGAGCGATTTAGAGAGTTGTCTGATACTTGGACCATGGTATTTTGAAAACTAATCATTATTAGTAATGGATAATCTCATCCAGATACTGTTTTATAACTTGAAGGAGACATATTTATGATACTAGAATGCCTTGGATTCTCATAGATTACAAGTTCTGGTAATGCCAATAGTTAGTTATTCTGTCACTTGTTGACCATATTCCAGCATGCTATTTTAAGTTGTCTAATCTTGTTTTCTACTTGGCAATTTGTCTCATAATGGCTGGATGACACTTTAATATGTTCTACCCCCACAGAGCGAATACTCTGGGACCAGAACTATCATATGGATTTAATGTCTGAGTCAGCATCACTCATGATAGATGTAGGTACCCTGTGAGGTACAACTTGGAAGACATGATACCGAAGCAGGATCATTGTTTCCTCTGCTTGGATATTGGTATATGTTAGGATGGCATGCAACCACTTAAGTTATTTCCTATCTTATAAGTTTAGGAAATATAACTTCTTTTCACTTTAAAGGTCACCTCAGTGTAACAACCTCAGTAGAGTCTTATAGTATGAATTGGTCTTGTCCCATACCAGATACGGGAAGGTTTCCAAATAGACTACTAAGTCATGTAATGTGTTACAGGTAACCAACTCAGAGCTCAGTAGAGTAAGCTTAAGCCTTTTAAGTGTTCGATAATGGAATAGTGTGAGGAAGGCGTCATAATTAAGTCGCTAATACTCGGTTTGCTAAAACTACTAAGAGTATGAAGTGTAGATAATAACTTGTTATATTGATAAGATCTCTTCTCCGTTGCTGCTTGTCTAATAGCTGGGGAGGAACTCTTATATTTATATCCCACGTGAGTTTCGGCGGCCGGTACATCTAATACCTATACTAACTAAGTACCTCCGCAACAACTACTAGTCTTTTGACTTATCAATCTCAAGTGCGAATACTCGTAGAACCTGAATACTTTCCCACTTCTGGTCATTCAGCTTAATTTAACCTCGTCTTCCTGAGGGTGTGCAAGACTCCGCCAGTCGGAAGTTAACGATGCTTTTACCATATAAACTTAGTCTGAGTCTGTCACCTAGTTACGAACATACCAGTCATTCCTCTGCTACCAAGGTGATCAGTCTCAATATCAGACGACGGTAACAACCCAGAGGCATGACTGCATTATCTTCAGGTTGAGTTGCTAGGCTTAGTGCTCCATCGCTTCTTTGATTGCCTAGCGAGATGACCATGCAGCTACGTCTCCTTAACTCTCGTCTGTTCTCATAGACCTATGACTATTTGTAGTCAGCCAACGTGAAGCATTACTTCTTTCTGATTCGGTAGGTTTTTCTGCTCATCCGAATAACATTTGTATCACGTACTGGATTCCAGCTGTATGAGCAGTTCATACTACCCCTCTCATATATCCTGAGAACAGCTTCTGGTCGGACAGACCGCGACGACGTATACAGTATTATGGAGCTGCTACCAATTCCGCAATTTTTGCTGGTAGCTAGCAACTACATACTGTGCTGCTGGCGACGTCCGGGCCCTACATCGGGGCCAGAGAGGGGTGTTGGAATTGCATATGCCTAACATAGTATAATGGAACTACCAGGTTGTAAACATTGGTAATACTAGTTTCTCTAAGTCAGTAGAGTTACCCTACCATGTGTGTAAAACATTATATGAAGGTTATGATGAAGTCATCATAATATTTCTCAGACAAGATTTTATAGAAGGTTCAAATATGCGCCCAATTGGGCAATTTGTTATTAAGTTAGAAGTCTTCAAAATTAGTCTCCGGATTGAACTTGGGAAAAGGTTTGTCCAATACTCCCCTCCGACCCTGATGTTTGAACATTGCATCATGGGCCAGAATGGAAGTAGTTGCTTGTTCCCAACTTTAACTCTATGATTGGAGATGGTGGCATAACACCATCTATATTATCAATATCTGTTCAACCAGAAGAGATTCACACAACACACGATGGGATATGGAGTGATTTAATGGTTACATAAAATAGTATTCTTAAATACATATGCCACTGATACTTATAAGCCAATAGTTGTAGGCATGTAAAATATGTCAGTAGTCTTGAAGGCCTCTGGCTAAGTGGTAAACCCTCAATCTCCATATCCTCCTAAATGACTGTAAACACTAAGAGTTGTTTAATATTCTAGACTACAGTAGTCTTGTTTTAGATTAAGAGTCTTGAGAACATTAGCTGTAGGTAGTACCTGTTAAAGTCAATAACATCAGAACCTCTCCATGGGATTCTATAGACTAAGCTATCATGTTAAAGACAGTAGAAGATGATAGACTGGTATGGAGAACTAGTAGTAGCTGTTAGGTAGTAGCATATGCTAAGGCTGATAGCTGATACTGGAGAATATAACAAGACTGATGAAGTGTAAGCGACTCCATTCACTAAAATTACTAATAGTACGAAAATGTATCAATTAAAAGTGTGGAACAATATAATATTAATATGATCTCTTCTCCATTAATTAATTATATCTAAAGCAAATAGAGAAACTCTTATATTTATATCCTGTATGAGTTTCTATGGCCTCTACATCTAATACCCATATAATCATTGTACCTTCCTGTTCTAACAACCTCAATCAACCTTCATTCAACCTGTGCAAATCCTAATTGACTCTGAAAAATCTTCTCAATTGCTTGAACATCATACAAGTACTGATTACTCCCCATTATTCCAACGCCAGTGGTCTGCGCTCAGCAGTGAGAGGTTTTCTACTCTTTAATTACCTGATAACTACATAGTTGACAGGTAATAGTCAGTCTTATTCATAATGCAAAGTGGCCAGCTTCCTCTCGTGGTTTCAAAAAGGTGATTAACAAATAATCCTTCATTTTTTTAACACCACTAAGTTTGGAATAGTTTCTTTACTATTCCTATCCATTGTTGTGTCCAGTCGTGTCCGGAAAATATGTATACCCCCGCACGGCAACCAGAACAACCACAATCAACCAATTCAACAACAAAAAAATAAAAGATATAAATTCAATTAAGTAATAGATGAAAGTAGATATCATAAGCTTCAAAAAAATCCTACTACCATTTTATGTGACCTCCATCTGCATCCAATACAGCCTGCATTCTCTCAGGCATCCTCTCTATCCTAGCATCCAATGTCCCTGGTAGAATTAAATCCTACTCCTCCTTTGCTGCCTCAAACAATTCAGCAGCACTATGGGGCCTTCTCTCAAGTCTGAAGAATCGTCTGGTGAGGGCTCTTTTGAGCAGAGCCCAGGTATTCTCAATTGGATTGAGATCTGGTGAGTTGGGTGGCCAAGGGAGTTTTTTGTAACCACACTCTTCCTCCAATTTTCAATTTTCCTCACCACAATGCCAGGAGGCATTGTCTGTAGCTAGGCAGATGTTGTCAGAAGGTCTATCCAGACCTTCTATAAAGGGGATAAGGTATGGCTGGTGAATTTCAGTTGCATATTGGTGGGAATTGAGGCCAAGTCTGTCTCTTTTGCTGGTTCTTTCCTCCTCCCCCCTCTTCCTCACCAGAATTAACTCAGTCCTGCCACCCTTCATGATTGCAGCATAGACCCCAATACTAGTCCTCCCAGACTTGAAGCTAGGCTTTAAGTTCTTTCCTTCCAACTCTTCACCAGCTCTTATCCTGACCTTCCTGCCTGCAGGATTTGGATCATAGATAATAGTAGCCTCATCAGCAAAAACAACCCAATTCCATATTCCCCTCCAATTCCTCCTTCTCCTAGCAAACTCCTTTCTCTTCTCTTTTTGTCCTTTTCTCCAAAAAGGCTTTTTCCTTGGAATCAGAAGCTTAAAACCAGCTTCTGATATGATCTTGTCTATAGTGGTTCTGCCAAGACCAATATTCGCTTTTTGGGTGATATCACGTAACGCTAAACAAGGCTCGGCATCGATAATAGCCTCTACTATTTTTCTTTTGGAGTCTGTGATCTTGGTGGGGTGGCCTTTCTTGATGGCATAGTGGGTGTTTCCCACTCTTGATTTTGCTTTGGTGACTACCTTTTGAACAGTAGACTTTCCAACCCCAACAGCTTCAGCTATTTTGCCATAACCCATGCTAGTATGCATATGCAAGGCATAGATTTGCTGATTTAGGTCTTCTTTTTCTCTTCAGGTGTTTGGTGGGGCCATGGTGGACGATGAGGGGGGGGTGGAGTGGTGTTGCACCGTTGCTGCGCAGGGGTATAAATATTTTCCGGACACGACTGTACATGTATTATTCCATCTTAGCAATAATACTATCATAGTAATCTTCAATGTCAGTTATATCAAGCTTCAAGTTCACTGTTTACTACTAATAACAACACTAACCGATTTGGCTTATTTGATTACATTCTTGAAGAGAATCCTTCACTCTATCTATAGAGATAAATCACGTAAAAATTCAATACTTGTATTTTGTATAAATCAATTTTTTTATAATGCATACTTATCTTAGTTCAATAGAATCAATCTCATATTTCATGCAGATATTCTGGGTAAATCTAGCATAATATTAAACATTATGAATTATGTTTCATGTATTTATTATTTTGTTCTCATCGAGAGTTTGAACATATAACGTCAAGAAATATGTCACCAGACTCGCTAACTAGCCAGTAGTTAGGTGTAAGCCTAACAGTAGCTGATTAGTTTATATGACTTACATTGATGAATACATATGGGAAAGTGAGTTCTATAATAAATTAGGTTATCTATCAACTTGTTAGTTTGCCACTAATGTGAACAAGCTAACAATGCTGAAGGATTTTCTCCTAAAGGCATATTGCAAATACAGATGCAAAGAACTTTGCATGGAGGTAACAAATAGTTGAGCAAGTCTGTTAGGCATACACCTAACCGCAGACTAGTTAGCTAGCCTTGTAACATATTTCTTAACGTCACGTGTTCAACCCTCAATTACAACAGAATTATTCATATGCAAACATAATGTAAAATGGTTGATATTACGCTAGATTAATTCAATATATCTTCAGGTAACACAGGATGAATTCTATTGAACAAAGATAAGCTTGCATTACATAAAAGTGATTTATGCATGAATCAGACCATGAATATTTGCAGGATTTCCCCCCAAAGATAAAACAAAGAATTCTCTTCAAGAATAAAAATGAATGAGCTAAATTGATTCGTATTGCTTAAAGTTATGAGCTAGTTGTTAGTGGCGAACGACAAAGCTCAATATAACTGATACGGTTGATTCGTGTAATAATATTGTTGTCAAGATTGAATAATATAAGCATGTGATATTGGGATAGAATAATTAAGAAACTATTGGAAGATTAGTGTTCAGATAGAAAGGAAACAATTTGTCAGTCACATGTCTGCATAACACAAGACAAAGCTGGCCACTTCGCATTCAAGACTCAACCTGCAGGTTGTAGTCGACCATGTCGTTTTTTGGCAATCTATAAGTAGAGGACTTCTCACCGACGAGTGCAGACCACTGGTATTGGAATAATGAGGGATAATCAGTACTTGTATGATATTCAAGCAATTGAGAAGATTTCTCAAGGTCAAATGATGTCCATACTGGTTGACCAAAGGTTGATTGAGGACATTGGCTTAGGGAGATATAATGATTGTATGGGTATTAGATGTAGAGGCCGTGGAAACTCACACAGGATATAAATATAAGAGTTCCTCTCTTTACTTCCAACACAATCAAGTAACAGAGAAGAGATCTTATCAATATTACATTGTTCTACACTTCAATTAATATACTTTTGTGCTCTTAGTAATTCTAATAAACAGAGTCGCTTATGCACACATTTTACTTTATCTTTCCTGATATATTTTCCGGTATTGGTTATCGGCCTTAGCACACGCTACCGCCTAACAAAGGCAGACCTCCATCAGCAAAATATTTGCCCAACTAGATCCAAGGAAGCAGGTTTGTTTGCAAAGACTGGAACTTCGAAGTGATGGAAAGGAGGGGTATCATTATATGATTCTATTTAAGTATATGCAAGACCTCCTCTTCAAAGACGAACAACCAACCTCTTAAGAACATATTGAATAAAGCTGTGGCTTAACTATACTAAGTTTTACTGTTATGTTTCTTATAATTTTACTTTTACTTCTGCATTTGAATGCCTTCAGTATGATCACATCTTTGGGATCCATCTTCCCACAGGAAACTCTCATTGCACTCAGAAACCCCTTTTTATGAAAGATACATCAGCGAATAATTAGAAAGTCATACTAGTACACCTGAGTTGCATGCTTAAGACTTAAAGCCCAGGAGTATACTACTTTAAGGAGTATGATTACGAAGTCCATCGCAAGATATAAGGAAGTCTTATACCAAGAGGTCTTAGTATATGTCACTAAAGTTAAGATAGGAATAAACAATGAGACGAGAGACTATTATCTCAGAGTTGTTACCTGTTGTATGGCATCAGATAAGATGGATTGAGAAGCAATCCTAACATGGTCAAACTTTTTCCTGTCCATTGTAGTCGATTAATTTTATCAATAAACAATACCCTAGGTTTCATGTCATGGATTTTCCTGCACTTAGTACAAGTATGAATAAACCAGCCATTTCAGTTATATAAAAACTTGGTTTAACACAATCCAAGCTAACTGTATCAGGTAGGATCTTGGCAATGTTACACCCAATGCAGTAATAAACCGACCAGCCGTTTCCCCATTGAGACAGATCTCACCCAGATGTGAAAGCAATCGTCCGCCTGCTATATCAGAGGTCCGAGTTTCCACAAGTGTCGATTTTCAATGACCGGTACACCAAGGCCGCGCAGTGTGGTCTTGGATTGGGAAACCGTCAGTTTCTACTTTTGGCCAGCTAGTACTTTGCACCCAGGCGCATCCCAAAATCCCCGAGGTCCTGGACAAACAGTGCTATTTGCCAAGAAGCAAACCACAAGGGACCTGGGGTTCTGCAGAAGAAATTTCGTCAATTGCATATTTCCGCCCAAAAGACGCCACATAAGAACGCAACTAGAACAGAATTATGGAAATTTGGTGGTGTGGTACCGGAACCCTATCTTTCTGTCCTATCATATCATACATGTTTCTTTGAAATACCAGTACTCTGCAAGTAGTCAACCCCCAGTACGCGTGTCTGTATTAGCGTCTCTGGGGTTAATACTTGCGGATACTATACTATGACCAGGTATCATATTTCAATTCACAATCCCCTCTTCCGTCAATTTTATAGCTTCTATCCCACACCGCAGGCTCGAGCTAGCCTCTTCATCTTCAATCCTGGCTTCAACCTCTATTATCGTTTTTGGCCGGTTTTTATTCAGGCCTTCTAACAGCGTACATGCCTTACACAATTTTTGTGAGGTTAAATACCCACAACGAGTACAGTTCGACATCCTCTGCTCGCGAATCTTCTTAGGCGTCTGCTTCGTTTTCTTCAGCTTTCCCGGAGTAATAGGGGTAGGAGAAATTGAAGTTTCCAGGCCGGATATCTCAGCTATAAGCGCCTTCTCCATATCTCCCATTTCACCACCAGACGACCGCCCTGCTCCCCCATTATTACATCTCGCATCACCATTTCCAATATCGGCTTCCACACCGGATACCTGTGGGGGTATCATCCTGGAAAACGCCTCGCCTGACCGGACGATGTCTAGGATAGCTGATGGGCGAATCTTCTCAAGTGCCTTAATTAGTGTTCTTGCACTGCCACGGAAGGCTTCGGGGGAATATATGCATTCTGTCGAAAAGTAATCTAATTTCTTATACAATGCATAGATGACGATTTCTTTTTCGTAGGCGTATTTAAGAGGTTTGCTGCGCGCTATGGGTGAGGATGTGGAGGATGTGATTATCGATGTGCAACGGTGGAGTCGGGGGAGGTCGCCTCGTAATACTACGCAAAGGATCAGCCGAGGAACTCCACAAGATAGGGAAATACGGGGGTAAGCACAATTCATCAACACTGTCTCCGCAATATCATCGGCATTATGCCCCGTAACCACATGATGAATGCCCAACCTTCCGGCCCCCCGATCCAGCGCTTGCCGTCGAAATACTCCGCAATAAGTGCAGTTCCCTTTCTTCCCAATACTCTCAACAACCGAGTCCATACTCCACCCATACAGCTCTTCATAACTGACAATAACCAACTCCATCCCGTACTGAACCGCGTTCCTCTTCACCGTCTCTAGGGAGTCATCTCTATAACCCTTAATCCCCTCATCAATACTTAACAGAACGAACTCGACGCCATAGTCGTACCGTTCGTTGAGCGTCTTTAGCACACTGGCGAGAACTGTGCTGTCTTTGCCCCCTGAAGCCCCGATTGCAATACGGCTTCCTTTCGTGAAGAGGTTTGCGCTAACTATTGTAGCGTGGATTTCGGACTCGAAGGTGGAGAGAAAGCAGGGCTTGCAGAGCTTTTGGTGGGTTTTAGGCCGGGAGATTAGGGCTCTAGCGGCGCGGCAGGACTCGCAGAGCTTAGAGGAGGGGATGGGGAGCACCGGGGGCATGGTAGTGGTGTAGTTGTGTGGTAAGGGGTAAGCCGTTTATTGTGAGTATGATAACAACTACTGACAAGGTCGGGGTATTTTTGTCATAGAAATCTGGCGGCCGTCGAGATGTGGTGCTTGAATGGGGTGCTGGATGGTGGGGCATTTGGTGACTAAGTTTCAGTATGATATACCAAAATTTACTAGGTGTATGGTAGGGTAACTTTAAGTAAAGGTGCTTTGTCAATAATCGGCTCTACTTAGTTGCTTGGCGTTCCTGGTAGGCGACCCGGATTCAGGGATGGCTGTTTACCCAGGGTAGGTATGCCGGAAGATCCGACAGACTTGTGGCGTAACGCCACCCAGCTCTACTCGTACTCGTACAGTACCGGTACAGTTGTCAGAAAGGTCCTACTTGGATAGTTTATTCAAGAAAATCTGACGTGCAACATGGAAAAAAACGTGATTAATGGAGGTATATTCTACGTTGAAGAGTAGTTTTAAAAGTAACTTGTGTTAACTACACTTACTCATAGTGCCCCTAGTAGGAACAACGGCTTCTGCTACCCCTATCAATACCCGCGGGTGTTTGGATGATTGGACTGTGTGCCATGTCATTGGGTTTGCCACAGTAAGGTCAAGGAATGGTTTTTTCTGTCTCGGAAGAGGGTTGTGTTTTTGCTGTTCTTTGCCCCCTTTCCAGAGAAGGGGATTTAGACTACATAGCACGCCGTCCAATTATTTGTTTTTGCAGCAAACATCGCCGTGTATGATCTATGGTAAAGTAAGCCATATTATTTTCCTCATAAAGACTAGGAAAACCCAAAAACCATGGGACCCCCACGGCGGTGTATGCAGTGATACAGGGATACCAACCGAGGAGGAGCGCAGTGTAGGTAGATGTCCTTATCTAGTTCCCGGGATGTGCACATGATATCACTCGATGTGGGGTTTTCACCAAGAATACACATTCCCGGAGTACCCGTGAGACCAGGCACGGGTCAAGCCAATGTGTGGGGGTTTGTGGGGTGCTCTCATCTTCAGTAATACCATCCCTTTTTGACTAATAATCACATTACTTGCTTCTTGTTTAGCACTTTCTTGCCCTATCGAGATAGTTTTTCATATTCCTCACTCTGCTTACACTCATGGATGACCTATTCGATGAGCTGATGGGTGTTCTCGGGGACGAAGCCCCCAGGGATAGCACTGGCAGAGCATATGATGCTGGCGATTCTCGGCAAGAGCCTAGATATAGCTTTGACCTCTCCTTTCAGCCACCAGAACACAGTCGGTATTGGCCGATGCAAAGTTGGGAGGATCCGGGCAGATATGGTGGGTTATCACCTCCGCGATGATGGCAAATTGTCTTCTCCTAATAAACGACAATGAGTTTAGCGGCCAGTCAGCAATTGATGGGCACTGGGTGGAATAAGGTGCAGAGGAGATCTCCGGACACCTTAGAACAGGCTTCTGTGTTGAATTTAAATTTAGGAGGGCTACCGGCTCGGATACCTAATACTGAATACCTCCTGCAAGGTGAGCGGATGGGTTCTAATAAAGACAGCGGCCGAAGGAATCCCACCTGGGAGAATACAGGGCTAAGTGGGACTCTAGTACCTGGCAAGTAGACAGCAGGAGCCATGACCAGGAAGTATGGAGAGCTGATACCCAACAGATGTGCCCCGCTCTAGTCAACAAAGCCCATATTTCGGTCGGAGTGTCGGCATTCCCCCGACTGCTGAGGCATCATGGGGGATTCCAAGCAGCCAACCCCGCCGGCGAGCAACATCCAATGGACTCGGAAGGCTGCTTGGGATCCGTGGAGTAGGAGGAGGCACCACAAGATCACATTTTAGACCACCTCTCAGGGCCACCCCTGCTGCCGAGATGGCTTCATTACCTTCAGGAACAATTTCGTATTCCCATGCTCCTCCGGCAGCCCAAGGAGTCTCTCTACTCTCTGTCAATATTTTGCCAGATAAATATCGAGGGTTATTCCGCTTCCCCTTGTTTAATGCGGTTCAGTCGAAATGCTTTCCATTGGTTTATGGATCGGATGACAACATTGTCCTGTCGTCCCCTACCGGATCTGGGAAGACAGCAATCCTAGAGCTTGCAATTTGCCGACTTTCTGTCAAAATGCAACCGGGGAGTTATAAAATTGTATACCAGGCGCCTACAAAGGCTCTTTGCAGCGAAAGAAAACAAGGTTCGTCGACCCATTTCTCTCAACTTAGGCGGCACACTTAGCCCAAATCTTTCTATCGACCAACTAACTAGTCCTTAACAGATTGGGATAGGAGGTTTAGCGTAATTGGTCTTACATGCACAGAGTTAACAGGTGATACCCAACAATCGCAATTACGAAATGTCAAGGATGGAGACATTATTGTGACTACCCCCGAGAAATGGGATAGTATGACGAGACGCTGGGAAGACCATAGAAGACTGCTGGAGATGGTCCGTCTGTTTTTAGTATTTTCGATAACCCTTCGGTTTATGATTGGGCGTTTGTCACTAATAATTTATTAGATTGATGAGGTTCATACCCTAAAGGAAGACCGTGGCGCAACTTTGGAAGTTGTTGTATCAAGGTAATGTCAGAATAAACAAATCACCGCTCCCCGATGTAACTGTGAGAAACAGGATGAAGTCCATTGGGCTCGATGTCCGATTCATAGCTCTAAGTGCCACAGTGCCAAATTCCGTGGATATCGCAGAGTGGCTAGGAAAGTGTTCTTCTGTGTCGCAATCCCCAGCCCATGATCAAAGATTTGGTGAAGAGTTTCGGCCGGTGAAGCTGCAGAAGTTTGTGTACGGATATCAATCTCCGGGGAATGACTTCGTATTTGATAAGAAACTGGATAGAGCGTAAGTACGTCATTTATTGGGATTGCGGGTCTGGGAAATTCGTATTAACGTAGTCGTGCAATGATAGACTACCAGAGGTCATTCGGAAACACTCTGCGAGGAAACCCATAATGGTGTTTTGTATGACCAGAGCTATGTGTATCAGCACAGCCAAGGTTCTCGCTCATTGCTGCTCCGCTACGAAATCAGCGGATAGAATGTGGCCAGCTCCGACAGTACAATTCTCCTTCAAAGATAAGGACCTACAAGCAACTGGCGTATGTGGTGTGGCTTTTCACCATGCAGGGCTTGATCAGAACGACAGGGCCCTGGTCGAGCGGCTTTTTATTGAGGGTCACTTATCTGTGATCTGTTGCACATCGACGTTGGCAGTTGGCGTTAATCTGCCCGCCCATCTTGTGGTTATAAAAAATACAGCAACATGGTCCAATGGTGGCCCCAAAGAATACGTCGATCTTGAGGTGATGCAGATGCTAGGGAGGGCTGGCAGGCCACAATTTGATGATAGCGGAGTGGCAGTTATAATGACGAGGCGGGAACATCGAGTTAGATATGAAAAGATGGTTTCCGGGACCGAAACTCTCGAGAGCTGGTAAATTCACTCTGCGAAATAAAAAGGATTATTCAAGCTAACCAGCCCAAGCTTACATGAGAACTTAGTGGAGCATATAGTAAGGTTCAGTCGCCAAACAGCGGAAGACGTTACTGACTAGCTTTAGAATGCTGAGATCGGTTTGGGAACTATTACCAACGCAGAGTCAGCGAAAAGGTGGTTGAGATCTACCTTTCTTTACGTTCGTTTGAAGAAGCATCCATCACGCTACGGAATAGCAGGTCGGGGAGGGATTCAGGATATAGAGGAGAGACTAGAGGAGATATGCGAAAGGAATATTAAACTTTTGACTGAAGAAGGACTGGTGCTGGTAGAAGGCGGTCGACTAAGGTGCTCCGAACTAGGATTGGCGATGGCTAGATATTATGTGAAATTTGGATCGATGAAAACAATTCTCCATCTTAAAGAACGAGCAGGTTTATCGGACGTGGTATGATATACGTCTCCCCAGTGTCCATCAACAACAACTGCTAATAAAGCCAAGCTTGTCGCTTTGTCTAGTGCAGAAGAATTTAGGGAGATAAAATTTCGAAGTGGTGAGAAGGGGCTTTATAAAGAGCTGAATAAGTCCCTAGGGATGAGATTTCCAGTAAAAGGAGATTTATCGAACAGTTCTCACAAGGTCCAACTAGTGATTCAGGTAATTTTCTCAAGGTATATCGGTATACTAAGGCTCACAATGTCCTAGTTCGAGATTGGAATGATGGAATTTCCCACCGAAGCTAGCTTTCAAAGGTATAAGACCTCATTGTTACAAGATAAAGCATTGGTTTTCCAGCATTGTCATCGGATAATTCGGTGCATCATTGATTGCAAAATATACTCAAAAGATGCAACAACGATGAAAGCTGCACTAGAGTTAGGAAGATCACTTAAAGCAAAGGCATGGGAAGATTCGCCGAGCCAGTTGCGCCAGATCGAAGGGTTTGGGCCTGTAGCAATCAAGAAATTGGTAAATGCAGGAATCCGGAATCTCGAGATGCTCGCGAGGCTTGAGTCTCACAAGATTGAAACAACTCTCTCCCGGAATCCCCCGTTCGGGGCCAACGTGCTTAAAGTAGCTCAATCTGTTCCCCTGTTTAGAGTCTTTTGTAGCCAGATATCGGTGGTATGTCAAACAGACATTTCATGAGTTTTGTGCTGAGCTGTGAGGCTAACTTGTATACCCTATAGAGCGGCAATGGGAGGGACCCTGTAAAATTAATTGTGAACGCGGAGCTCGGATTCTTGAACAGTCGTCCTCCAGAGAGATTTCGCGGAAACCTCCTTTTCGCAAATATTTTTGCCGAGCGCTCAGACGGGCTGTTGGTCGACTTTAGAAGGATTCCGTAAGATACCCCCTGGTGTTGAGAGGCAAGATGCTCATAAACATTAGTGTTCCAAAGCTGGATGGTGGAAAGACGATTCAATTTAAGGTTGATTTGGAAAAGCCAGAGCAAACGGTTTTGTGTCACTTAGTTTGCGAAGATATAGGTTTGTGTTGGGCCCCCGGTCCACGAGAGGCAATGATAACACTATGGATCTAGTTGGCACAGTCAAAACCCATGTGTTTAAACCGGTAGTAGACATTTGTTTATTTCCACGAAAGGCGATTATATCACCTCCACAAAAGCCCCATGGTCATGCGATAGATTCCAGTGCGATTGGAGAGCGTGCCGAGGGTGAAGAGGAATATGGGGATGCCGAATTTATTGCCGCTGGTAAGAGAGACGGAAGTGGAGTCAGGTAGTAATTGCTAATAGTACGCGGGAATCATAGTGGAAGACCTAGACTTCTCGCATATCTCAGGTCTTGGCGAATCGTTGACCAATCAAACAAGACTGAACACGGCAGCCAACGCAAGAATGCTTGCTAGAAGTGCTAATTGGTCGAAGGAGAACGCCGCCTCCGAGGATGCTGGAGGTCAGGGAATTCACCAACTGCCGAATGGAAATTGGGCGTGCAAACACAAATGTGGGGACAAGACTAAGTAAGGGGATCCCAAGTTCAGATTGACCATCTTGTGCTAAATGGGTTAGATGTAAGCATTTTTGCTGCCGCGAAGGATTAGAAAAGCGCCCGGCTATGAAAGGTACGAAAGGTACTGTTGCAATAAAGGCAAGCACAATTCCTGGAGCAGAGCCAGCAGAGAAAGTGTCCAGTGGACCCGAAAATATTGCGTGGCAAGGACCGCGACTCCATCAGCAAAGCAACTCCGTGCTGAGAAGAGTGATAAGTGACAAGGGCTTCGCGAGTTCCTTACCTCCACCGAAACCTGACCTCCCGGGCTCTACAGATATCACACGTCCGAAAAGGTTGCACGAAGCTCAGGGGAGAGAGATTGGGTCCAAGGTGAGGCGTATTTCGGCCATGCCATTCCCACAAAGAAAACCCGCAGGCCAAAAAGCACCTGGGAAAATCTACGGGGAGAGAATGAGCGATGACGAAGACGGGCTTCCGACGCTGGAAAGGCTTCTGCGCGAGGGCACAGGTCACAAATGGGGTCTCGAAACAAGAGCTTCAGAACCGAAGAAAGGTATTCTCAGACACCCGACCGGAAAAAAAACCGACACCGAAAAGGACGGCGCAAACGGCGTCCGGAGGGCCGAACCGAGAACCGAGCCCCCTAGGGTGGAACAAATTCCAACAGTCCATGCAGCATATCGCAGAGGCAGTCCGGTGCTAGAGAAAACAAAGTCAAAGGGTGACATTGTCGATTCCAAAGAACGGATACTCTACAGTCCCGTATTTAGCATGAATAAGTCACTAGATGAGCCAACCAGAGACAAGATTCCGAAGGTCGAATATGGCGTCAAACATGAAGATGCATTGCGTTTTGAAGACATAAAAGCCTGTGGTATGAAACAAGAGCATAAAGCGGCAGTTGCACCATCAACAGGGCTGCATGTTGATGGAATCAAGCTAGAGGACTACAAGTTGATAGAGCAGAGTGCACTAGTGCCTACTGACGGACTCAAGTACGAATCTGAAACTGAATATAGCGAGGGACAGAAACCAAAGGCTGAGGATGACGAGGAACTGGATTATATAGTTATGTACGCTAGTCAAGGCAGCATTAAGAAGGAGTTTGAGGTTAGAGGGGAGGGAACCAAAGAAACTTTACACGAAAAAGATTTATTTGAAGATTTTGTAATTTACGTCTAAAGGAATGATAGGAGGGATAGAGAATAGTACGGCACGGTCAGCACGATTGGGTTAGCAGGATCACAAAGGGAGAAGGGGAAGAGCGGGTAGATTAGTGAATGATATACAGCCACTCGACAGAAGTGTGGACGAAAAATGTCCCATATTAGCCATGTCCTATTCCACGCCAACGGATGTCAAGTTCAATACCAGGACGACATATATCGCCACAACAGTGGACACTCCATCAGCCATTGAAATCACCAATGGGCCAAGCAACTTGCAGAAAAGACCGATCCTACGCATTTACGAATTCAAGGCTACACTCCTTAGATTAGCGACATTACAGTACATCCTACAAGCAAGCAAGCAAAGCGCACACCTCGAAGCGCACCCTCATTACCCCCAGCAATTACAACAACCTATAGCACCCCAACCCCAAATCAGCACACTTCATCTCCCCCACCACCACCACCACCACCACCACC
>QLOI01004534.1:0-39275 GCA_003313605.1 Tuber umbilicatum | reverse complement strand
GCCAATCTACACATCCATAGTCCGGGAATTCGCCGCGATCGAGCGCGCCCAGACTACCCTGTGGACGCGCGCTCGTGGAGTGGACTACAGCGAGAGTAAGGAGTTACTCGCGCTGGTGGGCACGTACGAGGCGAAGGCGCGTGGGTATGTCGAGAGGGTTGGCATGGAGTATGTCGCGCTGCGGGGAGAGTTGGTGGGTTTACGAGAGGGATTGAAAGAGACGGGACGAGTGAGCGGTGGTGAACCTGTACCGTTGGAGGCGCAGGTTCTCGCTGTGAGGGGGATGGTGGGACTGAAGGGAACAAGGGATGCACGGATGAGCGCGAGGGACGGCTGTCTGGGCGGGGCAGGGAAGAGGGGCGGTGGCGGCAGCGGGGCGGTAATGGGTTACCGGGGGTTGTTCACGCCGACGAGGACTAAAATTACTTAAAGAAAAGGAGAGACCGGGAAACTGTGTATACACACACACACACACACACGTTTCCGACCCTCTTCGATTGGAGCCTTGGGGAAAATATGTCCTCGGAGGAATTAAGGAATTTGAAAACGGACGACAGGACAGGACTTTTTAGAAATTGTCTGGGGATTGGATCAGCAAGTCGAAATTGGTTCCTTGCGTTATCACGGGACGGACGGACGGACATCATAAGTTTGGGGAAATTGGCGCACGGGGGGGAGAGGAGGAAACGGCACTTCCCTCTCCGACTCGAAACGAGTTCGCGAGAACAGATGGAAGCTTCCTTCCTCCCCACCCACCTTCCTGTCTATCACTGCTTTGTTCACTTCCACTTTTATCGATCGAGTAAGCGTACGTATGATATTTCTCCTTCGTTTCACTCTCAAGTGTGTATGCATAGAATATCACTATTTGTCACCGCTATCACCACTTTTCCCATCATCATATCGTACCTTTGCATCGCTCCCCCCTCCGTTCGACGCCCTGCCTATATACCCTACCTTCGCCCACACCCTGTACACACCCCTACAAACCCCGTTTACGCTGCCCTCACTTTCTCCCTTTTGCCGATTACCGTTCTTTCCGTCGGGTTCGATTGCTCACTTTACTTTTTTTTTCGTTGCGAACGATTGTGTGATAGGGAGCGAGCGAGCGAGCGAACGAGTGAGTGGGAATGGTTTTCGGGAGGTGGACGGATGGAGATAGGATAGGGCAATCCAAAGGGTTTAATCTGGCAAGACGTCTGAAGGGAGGAAGGGGAGCGGAAACGAATGAAAGGAAGAAATTGGGGGCTTAAAATTGTCTTCACTTCACTTTTTTTTTTTATTTTTTTTTATATCAAGTTAGGTACTTTGTTACCATGATATCATAGGAAGAAATTAAATGGCACAACCATGTCACCTATTGAAAAGAAACGCTTCACCCCCAATCACCTACCCCCACTAAATCTTCGCCTTCAACTCCTCGAACAGCGCCTTCAAACCGTCCATATCGGTAGCCTGTGCGGGCCACTCAATCCCCAACCCCTCCTTCGCGTTTGGCTTCGGAATCTATCACCGCCCCACCAAATCATTAGCCCTCCAAAAGATACGGCCCGACGGGAAAACCCACCATATGAACGTGAACATGGTCGACGAGCTGATGCGCCCCACGCCCGTTGTTCTGCAGAATGTTGTACTCCACTGCGCCGGCCGCTATCGCGAGCCTCTTCGCGGCGGGGAGGAGCTCGCCGAGTTCCGCGTCGGGCACGTCGTGCAGTTTCTCGCCGTGGGTTTTGGGGATCACGAGCTGGGTGTGGGTTAGTTATTTGCCCGCTAGCCTGTGGGAGAGGGGGGGATCACGGCGTGTCCACGGGAGAGGGGATTGATATCGAGGAATGCGAGGATTTTGTCGGTTTCGAGGAGCTGTGAGACATACTGATTAGCGTTGTGTGGGATTTTTCTTTTCTTTTTTTGGACTGGAGTGAGGGGAGCGAGGAGGGGTGGGATTGGAGAATTCGGAGGGGAATGATGGAAAAACCTTGAAGCAGGGGATTTCGCCCCGGATGATTTTGCAAAAGATACAAGCTGCGGCGGACATTTTTGTGGTTAATTGGGCTTTGTTTGGGTTGGCGGTTGGAGTGATGATTGGTGGTGGCAGTGGTGGGGTTTTAGTTTACTGTTTGGAGGTTGGTTTCGGGAGTTGGGGAGTCGGGAGTTTTAGGGGTTCCTCGGGTTTTGGGTTCATCACCTTTTTTGGTAGTCCGATTGAAGAATACCGGGATTGATACAAGTGAAGCTTTTGTGTTTATTACAAGCTGTGCTAGCTTGCGGTGTTAATCAGATTACGGTAACCTTTCCTCATATAATAGCGCTATGACATAGTGAAGGTCTTTTACCCATCGAATGTGCTACTCCGCCAAAAACATACAAGTGGCTTTAAATTTTATCACTGCTACCAGGCTATGCTATGATTGAAAAACCAGCCCACGTGACCTCCCATGAACTACTTGTATCTCGGAACTCCTCTTCCCCTAGCGATCCCACTGGACCTCCTTCCCCGCCCTCCCCGGGTGCTACCTTTTGGTGCCCCGCGGCGGGCAGGGGCCTTCGTAGGGGTTGGGACCCTTGGTGGAGCGGGTTCGTGGACGAAGGATTGGTCGTTTGTTCTGCGATAAAAGGTTAGGCTCCCAATCGTAAGAGAAAAGGGGGGTGAGTATACAGGAATGTAGTCTCAGCGTCATAATCGGTTCTCCAACCACTGTACTGTGAACCACCGCCCGCCGATCGACCTGAGAGAGATTAGAATTGACCCCTCGAACCACCAAACGCAAATTTTAACAAACCCAACGCAACCTCATGTTCCTCCGCTCTCTTGAATGACTCCTGAACCGGCGCCTACGAGAGGATGCATTAAGTCGATTCCGTCGAGGGATTCGAGGGGGACAAACTTCGGTAAAATCCACGCAGAAAGCATTCATGTTCAATCCGTAGAGAAAACTAGCGAAGCTCTCGCTAAACCTAGATAAACTATCGTGCATGATCTGCATATCCGCCATATTAACTTCTAGGGTAGTCACGGCATCCGAGAGCTCCGCGAATGCAGGTTCGAGTGCGTTGAGCGGGAAAGCATCGTCAACGGTTTTACCGGCAAGGGAACCACGCGAGGAGCGGCGTAGTGGGGTATGCGGACGAGAGGGAGGCCGAGACCCAGGTTTGTTATTCTGACGATTGGACGATGAGGGAGTAGTAGCCGTTTCTACCATACTGGCGGCAGTGGTGGAGGTGGTGTTGAGGGGTTTGTTTATGGCCTGCTGTGCTCGAGCACAGTGCAAGTAGGTTACTGTTTAACGGTATCGGTTTGAGGCTCTGGGTCACAAGTGTACCTCACTCGTGACTTCAGTGTCACGTAAAGGGTGACGTGATGCGGATGTCGGGGGTTCTCACAGCCGAACCAATTTCCAGAAGTCCCATGCGTTACATGCTGCGCGGTTATGATACAAGCACTCCACTCTGATAGCACAGTATGATACAAGTACGACCCTCTGCACCACCCATTTTTTCAACTTACCTTTGCCCTCTTTTGACCACAAGCACTATTAGATACGGGTTACAAGTTACTATTGGTTGTCACACATATATTCCTACTGAACTTCCTATTTCCTGACCTTTTACGTGACATCGTATTCGTCACCATTCATCCCCAATCGGGCACTCGAGTACCGTACCGGTACAGTAGGGCTGCATTCTTCTGATACAAAGAAGAAATTTCATTTCCTTCCCCCCACTTAAAACAATAGAGAGAGAGAGGAGAGAAAAGGAAAGAAATATATGATAGGAAATTCGAAAAATCCCCCTAAATTCAAAACATAATATATTATTATTACCCTTTTCGCTCAGAAAAACCAAAGATCTCCCTCCTTTTCACCAGGACACGGAAAGGGGAGGCCCACCCAGAAGAAGAAGGGAGGGGGGCAATGTTCAAATCCCTTCCTCACACATGCCTGCGCAGCACTGGCACATCTTCCTATATCCGCTCACGTCCACAGCAACCAAGGACATTCCGCGGCTTCTCTTCTTTCTTCTCCTACTCCTCCTCATCTTCACCACCTATACCTAGATATCCTCGTTACTCCCGTTCGATACATTACCTGTTGCCAGTCGCAGTTGCAATATCAGCGTACGCCGTCGCGAAACTCTCAGATCCTGACTTTTCGCTCCTACATTCCTCCCGCCCTCAGAAGATCTCCTCGCAACTCACCTTTTTGGCACCCACCATGTCCGCCTCCGGATCAATTGCTCCCGGGCGTCCTGAGACACTTACGAAAGAGGAGGAAGCCAAGCTGAAGGAGTTCTGGAACGCGGCACTGAAGGTATTCGGTGTGAGCGCACCGGAAGATCCCGATTCCCCTTCCCAAACCCCTGCTGCCGAGGAGGAGAACGGTGACTCCGTTACGTCGCCCACCTCACCGGACAAGAAGAAGAAGAAAACACTCGGGAGGCTGCTTAGCCGGAAGGAAAAAACTGGCGCTCCAAAGAAGGAGGCGCCAACCACAACCGATGCAAGTGCTGACATAGCGCTTGATGCCTCTGATGACAAGTATGGTCACACAAAGGAGTTCAAGGCTGCGTTAGCTTCGCAGACCTCGGCCGAATTGCGAGATGCGTTCTGGAGCATGGTGAAGTGTGACAATCCTGACGCGCTACTGCTGAGGTTCCTGAGGGCGAGAAAGTGGGACGTGGATAAGGCGCTGGTAATGATGGTTGCTACCATAAATTGGAGGTCCAAGGATAGGAATGTATGTTCTGTCCCGCCCCGGCTCCTTGCATGAGAGCCGTATTGACGGGATTGTTTTACCAGGTACAAGCTGTTGTCGGGAAGGGCGAAGGTGGAGCAGCAGCGGAGAAGGACAATGACTTTATGATGCAATTGCGTATGGGGAAGAGCTATCTCCATGGATTGGATAAGGAAGGCCGTCCTATATGTTTTGTCCGAGTGAAACTGCACAAGCAGGGTGAACAGAGCGAGGAGAGTCTTGAACGGTACACAGTCTACATCATGGAGACAGCTAGGCTGATGTTACAGCCCCCGGTTGACACTGCTGTAAGCAATGCTCTCATGAGTTATACGAAGTATCGCACTAACTTTATAGGCGGTCGTGTTTGATATGACTGGGTTTTCCATGGCAAACCTGGTAAGAATTCCTAAACCTACGAGAAGTACCAGAGGAGGCCTAACTTCCACAGGATTACGCCCCTGTAAAATACCTAATCAAATGCTTCGAAGCCCACTACCCCGAGAGTCTTGGAATCTGCCTCGTCCACAAAGCCCCATGGCTATTCTCAAGTATCTGGGTGATTACATTCCTCCCTCGGGTTCCCACCCTACCCCCACCATACTAACATCCCAACAGACCGTAATTAAAGGCTGGCTCGACCCCGTCGTCGCCTCCAAAATCCACTTTACCAAGACAACCGAAGACATGGAAGCCTTCATCCCGAAAGAAAACATCCCCAAAGAACTCGGCGGCAGCGAGGACTGGACCTACACATACGTAGAGCCAATCCCAGACGAGAATGTCCCGCTGGGAGACGAGGCGCGCAAAAACACGCTCCAGTCCGCCCGCGAGGAGCAGGTCCGCAAATATGAGACCGCGACGCGCGCGTGGATTGCCGGCGGCGAAGCGGGGGAGAGCGCTGCTGCGGAGCGTGGAGCTATCGCTAGGAAGCTGGCCACCGGGTATTGGGAGATGGATAGGCACTTGCGCGCTAGGACGGTTTACGACCGTACTGGTGTGCTGTTGCCGAATGGGGAGGTGGACTTTTATAGCCATAGGAAGAAGAATGCTGGTGCGGTGGAGACTTCGGAGGATGACATTGATTAGTTTGCTTTTTGCGAGGGTAATGAGTTTCCAAGGGTTTTGGGTAAGCTATATCCCATGGTCTTTTTAGGGTGGTGGCGGGGTTGGGGAAGCGGAAGTGGGATCCGATGAGGGGGGTTTGGATATATAGAAGGGTTTTTTTGGTTTGTTTAGACTCTTTAGAGGGAGGGCATATCGTGCTTCTAGAGATCTATTTGCTGGGTGGGAAAAGGGAGATACCGATGATGTCTGATTAATATTTGCAATTATACCATGACATTGTATTGTATAAATTGCGCTTGTGGGTGCCCTATGTAACTACATTAAAGCGTTCCCACCCCTATAAGAGGGAAAAAACAAGAAAGTCCCCTCCCAAATGCCATGCTATGATGTAGCCAACTAACCGAGTGATATATAGTAAGACAGAAATGTGCGAAACAAGTTTATGCCGCCGGTCTATACCTATCAGCCCTTCTAGCACTTACACCCCTGCCACTCGGCCACCTATCCCGTCTGGCCTCCTGCATCCTCACCCTCACCCTCTCACCCTCACCTCCCTCCCTCTCCCACTCCGGAAACCCCTCCGCCCCCTTCTCAACACTCGGATACTGCGCCCATCGGTCAAACTCCTCAACCCTCTCATACGGACTCCTGAGGAAGGCGTTAACCTCATGCACGAAAACACCGGCATTCCTCCTACCCAAGAACTCGGCGAGCATGTCCTCGGCGGCGCCGCTCGCGCTCTTGAGGTCCACGCTCTTGAGTATAGCGATGGTATACTCGAGCACGAACTCGGCGTTGTCCACCAGGAAGGCGAACGTGGAGAGCTCGCGGCGGACGAAGGCGCGCGCGCGCGATTGCAGGTGCGCGGAGGCGAGGAAGGTTGCCGGCGTGAAGTTTGTGTGGTTGCTCAGCCGGTTGGCGCCTACATGGCTGGAGCGCAGAGCGTGCGTGTAAATGTGGCGTCTCGTGAGTATCGGGGAGGGAGGCGGTGAACGGGGACGGCGGGGACGGTAGGGGCGTCTGCGGGTGTCTGTTGCAGTCGAAGAGGAGGGGGAGTGGAGGGTGGGTTTCGAAGGCTCTTGTTTCCTGGGGACGTTATGCTGGGTTTACATTGTTAGCTCGTGATTATCCTCCGTGAAAATCGTGGGTCGTGGAAACCCACTTTGACACCCCCAACCTCCAACGACTCGATCGCGACCTTGCACAGCGGGCACAAGGGTTTAACCTCCATCCACGTGAGTATGCAGATGTAATCGTACTCATGCCCGCACGGGTTCGCAACGGCCTTCTCGGAGATCTCATCTTGACATATCACGCATGATGCAGCTACCGCTTCTCTCACCTTTGATGACCGCGGTGGCGCTGGCGATGCGATCCGTCGTCGCTTGCGGGGGCTGTGATGGTTGTGGGTTGGGTCCATTTGCGTTGCGGTTGGTGGTTTAGAGGTTCGCCCCGGTGATAAGGTGGGTTCCGGAGGGGGAAAGAGCGGGTAGCGCAGTGTAGGGCTTGGTGCAGGGCTTCGGGAGATACCGTGTATCGGTCAACAACACGTGGCTAGTGCTAGTGGGAACGGGGAAAAGACTATATCTCGGCGACTAGAGTACCGGTACGAATAAAGCACTGCAACCCCTCCTGAAAGTACAAGTACGGTAAAAGTTCCCTACTGGTATAATTGGATTTCTACGCTACAGCTCCAATCCGAGCCTTCCATTTTCCCAAAAACTAACAGAGGAAACAGTATTCGCCCCGGAAGCAGCCTCGAGTTCCCCGTCATCAAAACCCCCCTACTACCAACCCCAACCCCTCAAAACGGGCACCCCGAAATCACGCAAGCCCACAGCTGGACACCACCAACCGCCGAAATCCCCCGCAAAAATCCACCCCACTTCACAAAGTCCTTCCCCTCGTATACCGAAGACCAACCCACCCCCACAACTATGATATCAATAGCAACAGTCCATCCCACCAGCGCCGCGGATCGCAGTCCAGCTACGGGAGGCAGCGTGAGTGCCACCACAGTAGGGACACTCCGCCTTTCCCCCGCCCTCTCAGGCCAAGAGCGTCAAGAACGCGTTTGCGGCGTCGTAGATGGCGCACCGTACTCTCTACTGTAGATATCCCCGGCATGGCCGCAGTGGTGTGATACCGGGCACTATATGTGGCGTTTCGTGGGGGGTTTTCGAAACCCCCTCCCCGGACAGGACCATGGTTGGACCTGACCGTTTGGACTTCTGAGAATTGCGGTTGCCTGCGCGTGTTGCGCTCTGTGAACGATGCGGATCGAAACTAGTTATGGCGAGGGGATCTCGTACATTCCGTTGGAGTAGTTAGATGTGTGTGGGTGAATCGATGCGTATCGTGTGGGCTTCTCGGGGGAGAGAACGTCTAGCTCTTTATCCAGGTCATGGAGGGTCACTCGCAGAAAGGTGCATATTGCCAACTACTGGTTTTTGCGCTATTGTATCTACTTGAACGACTGGGGCGTTAATGGCTCGCTAACGCCCGACTGCGACTATCCCATAATTTCGTGCACCGCCCTCCCGGCATCGGATGCGGGAATGATCTGTCGGTGGGTAGTGAATACTAGCGATACATGGGAGGTAAGTTGTATGCGGTGCCGTAATATACGGCCTCCGATCAGGAACGGCCCGGCTTTCCCGTCGCGCCGGGCTGCCGCTCTGCCACTCTACGGCGTAGCAAGATATACGCTACAAACCCTCGGAACAAAACCCCCTCGTTTTATTGGTTCTTGAAGAGGTGTCGTACTCCTCGGGCATCCCGGGCGTGGGAATTTACTGTACGTCGGCGGCAGGTGGGTGAATGTATGTGTGAATTGAAACATCACGCACAGCTGGCCCCCTCAGGTTCCCACTTCTCTCTTTTCGCTCTCTTTTTTTTACTATCATACAGTACTAGTGGAGTTCGGTAAAACCTTTGGTTCTAAAACCCTAACTAGTGTTGCGGTGTGCCAAGGTCATGATGTCTTCGTGATTTTTCTCTTTCTCTATACCCCTTCTCAGAATAGCCATGGACAAATCCCCTCTCCCCAAACATTAAGCTTAACCTCATATCAGCTTTCACCCACATGTACATCTGTCAACTTTGCATGGTAGACCGAACGTGCATACATCAAACATATACGATACCATCCAAAAACGCCCTCTAAGTTACGAATAACCGTGCACAAAAATGTGCTAACCAAGAAGAATTCACACAATGAAATATAAAAAGGGGACGAGAAATACTTAATAAATGGTCCGGAGCCCCGCACCGGCACCTGCAACTCTGGCAGCAACAAAGAACACGCCAGCGGCAATATAAGATGCAGCGGTGAATAGGATTAATCCCGTAAACTGCCCGTTTGTCGAGTGGATGATTTGTCCAGCGATTGGAATGCCCGTGAGTGTTCTGTAAACGTCACCGAATACCATCAGCAGCCACACACCATAAACGCAAGAATGTTAGCGGAAACAAACCCAAAGCTGACAAAAAAGTAACAGGTCCCATACTTCCTCCCATACTCCCTAGTCTCACAAATCTGCCCGACACAAACCGGTGTGAGACCGATACCGCTCCCGCTCCCGAACCCATACATCAAGGCGAATACGACCATGAGAGCCTTGGTCCCGCCGACGCTCCCGCCGTGCATATAGGCCGACGGCAGCCATAACGCTAGAGTTGTTACTAGGCAGAACGTGACCGTGATAATCATCGTATTAAACCGCCCAATTTTATCCGCTACGAGGCCGGGGAGCCAGCGGCCGAATACCGAGCCGACGTTCAGGAATGCCAGGAGTTGGTAGGAGAAGGTACGCGGGAGGTGGAGGTGCAAGAGAGAGTAGGAGGTGATGTAACACAGGGGGACGAAGATGCCCCACTCGATCATGAAAACTCCCAAGGTTGTAAGCAGAAACCGTGGGTCTCTGAATGCCGTTAGGTCGATGGATATGTCGAGGCCCTCCTTCTTAGGCATGCCCTTATCCTTCCGGAACGTGCTCTTCCAATTCTTTTCTGTTGGTGGCGCCACCACAGTGACGGAAGACGAAGTGATGGTCGAGGACTCAGACGTGGGTGATAAAGACGCGGCATTGATGTTGGAGAGCCGCGCGCGGACGAGCCAGTTCGCTACTACCATTAGCAATAGGCAGATAAAGCCTACGATCCTAACGGCCCAGCCAAAACCGACTTTGGGTATCGCCGATTGGATTATTAGTGGGAATATGATCCCGCCAACTGACCCGCCCGTCGCAGCGACACCGGTGGCGTACGCGCGTCGACCGAGGAACCAGTGACCGATGGCGGCGACAGAGGGCGTGATAATTAAAGATGTGCCCATGCCCCCTAGAATCTATAAACTATCAGCTCCTTACACACACATACATACATACATACGAGGGCATGGATATACTCACACCGAAAGACAACATAAACTGCCAATAAGCTGCAAATAAAATGCGTCAGCGCCACCCAACGCAACTCTACGGACCACCAAAACAGAGGGACTCACATTGTGAAACACTCGAAAGCATTAAACTAGCTACCATGGAAACCGTCCCGCTAACTAAAAGCCACTTTGGTCCATAGAAATCGAATATCGGCCCAATCTGAATCCCACCAAAAAAGCTAAGGAATGTATACACTCCAAAAATCCACCCGATAGGTCCTTCCTCATAGTCCCTCAATTGATGCTCAGAAAGGTACGCCTGAAACGTGCCGATAGTATTCATGATGCCGAAGGAGGCGACCAAGCCGCAGAAAGAGCCCAACACCACTGACCACGCTTTGCGTCCGCCCTCAGGGTATGCCGTTGTTGCACAGCTGAGGGTTGCGGTAATGTTGTTGTCATCATTGTGATTACCATCGTTTCGGTGCGATGTTGTTCGTGAGAGGACTGGGAGATCCGTCGGTGATTGGTTGATGGTGAGGTGACGTCGCGGTTGCGGTTGTTCAGGTACCGACTCCAAGGACTCGGGGTGGTGGTTGTAAGGCATTTGGACTTATATTATTTTCTGCAATTAAAACCACTAGCCAGGGCAATAGATGAACGGAAGTGATTCGAGAGCCAACTTCAACCACTTTTGCGGGGAGAAATCCTTCAATTGAGGTATCAGCAGGAGCAGTAGCAATATAGTAATGATATTCCTCCTTCTCAATAACCGTCCATCCAGAAAATAATCACGGAACCATTCCGAATAAATAACAACAATAGAGAGAAGAAGAATGGCAGAAGAAGAGATGGGGGAAGTGAGATTACAATGTCATATGATTGGAACCCACAGGCATATCGGAGTCTTCCTCCATTGCCCTCCTCTCTCTCTAAAAAAGAAAAACCAAACCTATTCAAGCTCTTTTCACGCTAAACCAAGAGCCCAAGATGCAGAGCGGGGAAAGCCCTCGGAGCGGATCGCTCCTTTCTAGCGGAGGGGGCGCCGTGGCGTGGCGCCCCTGCCTTGTGCCGAAGGCAGTCACGTACCATTACGGCGAAGTGGCAAGTCATGCGGGCTCACTCGAGCGCTTTTCTCCTACGGTACAGTACGGGACAAGTGAGGGGCGTCCAGGGCCATCTCGCACGGCTTCGTCTCGCTCACAGGTACCGCACTAGTATCCCGGAAGCGCAAGACGCTACGGTAGCCAAAGCATCCATACCCGGGGAGGGAAGGGATTATTCCGTGAGGCGTATTCGCAAGAGTTCTGCAAAAGAATGGCAGTTTTTGCGAAAGCGTGTCCATCGTTAAGTTTCCCCCAACTGCCGAGGGTCAATGTGCAAAAAGTTTATTTTTTTCCCTTTTTACGGCGAACGCCACAGACCTTGGCAAGCGGATGTGTCGGATACGCCAACAGATATGGTAACTTATCGCACTTGCTGACTCACTCCCCCACTTTGACTCTGCGACGCGGACTGGGCGTACCTGGGAGCTCGCGTTTCTTCACCCGTAGACGGAATTCGTGCAGTACTACCGTAGTACAGGTCCGGCAAGAGGTTATGGAACAGTTATTCGAGGTTAACCAGCCAAATAGATTCCTGTCTGTTCCGGTTAACAGGACCCGACCCTTGATATTACCGAATTGTTTCTGGTACAGGCGCGAGCATCGATTGTCAGCACCGGATCTGCCGTGGCACCACGGGTAAGATCGTGGTGACATTATTGTTGTATAAAGCTTTATCAACTGCACGGGGAAGCCAATTGAGTTCCTGTGTAGCCAAGACTTTGTGCCACTACCGGCATTGTAACATCCAATTGTTTCCGTGGGCGGGTGTTTCCGGTCTGGTCCTATTCGTACAAATAAAAAAGCTGAATACCTATCTGAGCTATCTCGCCCAGCCGGAACCCTACAGTTATTAGGCCTACTAAATTCAGCGAGTGACATCTTGTGACCTCAGTCGTGATATTTGCACAACAAACCCTTGTGCAAAACCCCTTTGGGGATCCAATAGTCGGGAGAGAGGGGCTGCTGGGGATATCGGAGATCCATCGCGTTTGGAAAGGAGGGGATAAAATGAGAAGAGAAAGGAAATTCCTCTGATAGTTAAGCATGTGCTGCTCTCCCCTTCCCGCTCTCTGCATCGTCAGCAATCTTACTAGCGTCATCGCATCTCGCTTCGTTACATACATCCGGTTTCTCAGCCTTCAGCCTCTCAGATTCCGTCCCAGTGTCCCGAACCCATGGTGTTTGGGACGTGAACAAAAGATCCTTTTTTTTCCAAGCTCGGGTTAACTCACAGATCCGCCAGCCAGGGATTCCCGGCACATTTCCGTCAGCGCGGATCCCCCGGAGGTAGATTTCTGTTAGTATAACCGCAGAATACCCAACTAGCACCACATATAGCTAAGACGGGGTAGACATACAAAGGTTGCGCCAAAGGCAGAGGTAGAAACTGATACAGGGTCAGCGGCGGCAGCACCATACACTTTATTTTCTGGGCTACCCGCTTGAAGCCGAGAGAAGCGTCCTGCGAGAAACATGGTAGTTCCCTGTCGACACCGCCCAAAGATATTGTCCATCTCGTGAAGATAGCTACCAAGGTCGAAAATATCTGCTTCCACTGGAAGTAAATGGCGTTAGAAGCGCAGCGAAAGTGTGCGCAAGGGAGCATATACGAAAATATTTCAAGCCCACTAATACAACTAGAATTCTCCGGCGAGAAGCCAGCACCTCGGGAGATAGTCGATACGTATACCGTGGGACCCACGGTACCAGCCTATTCTTATATTCCCCATTCGTCCGCCACGATCCCCTCTCTATGTCTCAAACTGCGTACCTGAATACAAGTAATGCGCGGCCAATGGCCAACCGAACCCCCCTCCCAAGATCCAAATCCCCAATTCCAATCCCAAAAATGGATCGGGCGTTAGCGAGGGTCGCCGAGGGTATCCAGCATGAACTCAATCTCAATAAACTATCGCCGACGCCCACATCCCGCTATTTCCGCAGACCACGTAAAAATCGCTATACTGACATAGTATCCCCCTGCTAGGTACCACCCGTAATAACCAGCGCCCCATACTCCCACACATCCATGTTCCATTCTGTGAATACCTACCCTCTTCGCCAATACCAATATCTCAAACACCTTTGAGCAGTATGCATCACACGCACTTTTGGAATTCCCTCCACTCCAGCATCGTACTTCACCGCCCATATCGGAACATCCTCCTGCTCGTCACGCATAACCCCCCGTCGGGTGCGAAACATGCGTAATAGACAGCTGCAACCTCTCTGACCAGTGCGCGACATCATATTTTCCGATGGCCATACTGGCAGATACACCTCGAGCAGTAGTGAAGTAGAGATCTAGTCGAGTAGCTAATCGAGTAACTGAACCGCTAGGGCGGGTTACATATGTCTTCTAGGAATTCGGGCAGCGCCCTGCGGCAGGCAAGGCAAGACGTCGCCGAGCCGCGAGTGAGGGGATGTGATCCCAAGGATGGTGTGCACCCTCCTCTCTCCGATTCAGAAGTTCCCGAAGACCAATTCGCCATTGCACAGTAATGCAGAGTATTATCCTGATCTTTTTATCCTATTACTTGCGTCTTCAGCATTATTTGTCGGAAAAGCACCCCACGAGTCCTCGAGAGGGGGGTGTAACGCGCGGGTAAGCTCGGAATAGAGGTTGCATGTGGGCGGGCCCCTTCAGCACTCGTGAGACGGGGTACATGTACTGTGCGGTAGTATAATAATAATTCTACCCCAGGATTCCCGGACTACAGAATTCGCAAGTTCTTTGCCATACTCGAGTGAACAGAATCTGGTGTCCGAGACTGACTCACCACATAAGCACCAACGACTCACCAACATGGAATGATATACTGTAGAATCGGAACCTTGAATCCAAGTTCGAGGTTTACTTTCTCCTAAATACTACCGTATGACTTAACGCCAGAAAGTTTGAAACCTAATACTGGCAATGCGCTTGGCAATGTTCAGAATGACTAATGGCGTAACTGGAGTTATAGTGTCTTGTAGCGGTACATCTAATACTGCACTACTCTATTGAGCATCATGCCCGGGCTGGGATCTGGCCCATTCAAGCAGGTATCCAATGCGCGTCTCCGGGATAACCCTGAAATCGCCTCGTAGACCTCTTTTTAACATTTGCGCGTCAGGAAGGATTGATTTTTGGGGTGTCTTAACGGTTTTCCAAAGACTACTGTCTCAAGTGGCCGGCTATGTTTGAGAGCTTGGCCTCCGGGGGAAGGACCCTCCGGTCGTGAATTGGGCTACACCAGAGTGTTGGCAGCACTATGTGCTCGATTTTGACTCTTCCGATCACTCCTTCAATTGGATTGAGTCAAGTTAATGGTTGAAGAACACAAATATTATTATTAACCAATCCACTCCTATCAACCCTTCAGTGCTAGCTAGTACTAGCATATTATTCCTCGATAGGAACCCGAGCGACAGTGAATGGTAGCACTGGGCTCGCAACACCAATTTGAAAGTTGACCACCAGCAAGTCATCCCCGTCAAAAGCCGCCGTCGACGGCCTTTCAAACAGCTCACTAGTTATTCTCCTCACCGGCGTTCCAGCGAGATACCCCGGGTGCATCTCAATAACCTGGACGAATTGGCCAATATCTTGCAAGGCGTTGACGGAGTACAAAATGTTATCACGGATGAGCAGGCCATCCGGCCATCCAATCTACCACCCATCCAATGTTAACCAAACCGCTCATATAAAGCCCCAGAAGGATAAAACATACCACCTCTCCCCCAAGATCGATCTTGTCAACCTTCCTCGAGGATATAACAACCCTCCATATCTCCCCGGCATAAATATCGGCAACAATCAAATGCTTCTGATCCTCGGTAACCACAATCCCATTCCCGCCGGGCCCCATGGTCCCTGCCAGATCTATCCACTTCTCCAACGGCAGATCCACCGTCGGCTTGTTCAAATCGCTAGCCTTGACCCTGAACAGCGTGGGCTGATTGGTATCGGTAACGTAGACGTTCCCCGCTTCGTCGATATCCAGATCATTCAACAGCGTCGCGTTGACGATCTGGCCCAGGCCATTGCTGAAGCGATGTAGCAGTTTCTTCGTATGCAGGTCAAAGACGAAGAGGGTACCGGAAAAGCCACCAGCAACGTACAGCCGGTCCTTGCAGTCGACTTTCATGCCCACGGCGCCCGAGAGGTTGTATGCCGAACCGGTTAGGAAAGGGACGAGGTCTTTTTCGTGGACATTGCCGCGGTAGATGTCCCCAGTTGTAACGCTGCCTACGTAGAAGTATGGTGAATTGGGCTGGCGAGCGATTCCTTCTGGGAAGGTGTTGTTGCCAGGAAGGCTGTATACGGATATTTTATCATCGCCATAGGGGTCCGGAGTTGGGACTGCCGCGGCGAGTGAGAGAATGGAGAGGGCCAGAAGAAAGTAGGAATTGAACCGCTGTAGAATCATCTTACTAGATCTCTGAGTGTTTCTGTAGAACTTGTCTTGATGACCGACCGGAATTCTCGACTCTGGAAGGAAGTATCCCACTTTATATACCCCTTCAACCCCCCTCCAAATCTCACCCACGTGTACTCGTACTGTACACTCGGACACCAGGGCAGGTCCATGGGCATTGCCGGAGTGATCAATTTGCCGTTGATACCCCCGCCGGGCAAATGGGAGTCGCAAAGCCTTTATGACGCGGAATATCTTCTGTCCGACAAGGAGAAGGTTTAGGCTGCCTACGAATTCCCACCACAGCCAATTATTGAAAAAGATTCCCGAACCAAGCCAATCTCACACCCAAGCACTATCCATTGGAGTCAGCCTTATCATGGAAAAACGGCCCTTTCTCTACCCCACAACAGTACCATATCCAACGAAAATCCGCCTCCTATTGACCTCCCAATATAGATCCCCACGAATCCCCCCCCAAAATTTAACTACGACCGAGTGGTTTCTCTCCATAAAAAAAACAACAACAGATAATAGGGTACAAGTACATACGGCGCAGTGCGAGTAATCAGGCCATGCATACCAGCTCCCGTCGATATACGAGTCGGTTACACCGCACTGCCAAGCACAGCCCTAACCGTTCAACTGCGAGTCGGCCCCAACAGACTTTCGTGCGTGTAAGCACAACCCAAGTGCGTTGCACCGGTCCCTATTATACAGCTTACATTCTGAGTCAGAATTTTTTTCATTCTTTTTTTTCTTAATAAGGGTTCTGGAGATACCGCAAAAACTCACTATCTCCGCCAGGTACCTTAATCTCCGGGTTCAGACACAGAAGCCCCTAGTTAATATTATCATATTGTCCCGACTGCACCTATCCGGCGCCCACCAGCAAAACGCTACCGGTATCGCGACAAATTGCCCCGCAACCCAGACGAACCTCTGGAAAAGATTAGTGTTTTCCTCACACGGTCAAGCCTGAGTGTGTGAGTGTGTCGGATCCTATTAGTATTCGCAATTCTGTTAACCGGTCATTCCAAAGCTACAGCACTCGTATACTCGGCTGATTCAGAGCTCGACGGAGATTAGAGAGGTCAGGCGGAGTTAGTGGATTACACGAGTTTATACGGTAATCTGCCTTCCCTCCCGCATTCCCACTCTACTCCGCCATAGCGTATACCAGCGCCGCGTTGCGGGCGGCGGCAGTTCCGAGCCAAGCCCATACCGGGAGAGGGAGCCACGGTGCGGAACTAGCCATAAGTTGTTGGCTATGTTAGGGATCGATATCAATTGGCGGCTGTTACTTTGTGCTTGGAAAGGAACCTCCGCGAGGCGGTGGTACTGACGTGGATTTGATCATTTGGCTATCATAAAGGGGACTAAAGTATTGATGCGTTTCTGCCATCATAATTGGTCACTCGAGCTATATCTTGCTTGATATATCGCATTTCATTCGCATTTCATTCCCAGGAACGGAGATATACTTGCCTCCTTCCCTCCACTCCTCTCCTCTTCTCGAAGGGTGATAGAGCTTTTTTTAAAAAAAGTTACGCTTTTATTCTCCTGGAATATGGAAAGTATTTCGACGGTTTTTCTTTCCTTACTAAATTTCAACAGGTATTTATCAAGCCATCACAGGTCAACCTAGAGTGTAGCTCAGGTTCGCAGTTGTCCGCTCTCATAGTATAGTTCTCCATGATAAAATATATTGAACCTCTCACTGGTCGAGTGATCCATGATCTGATAGGAAAAGTTCACCTCACTTATCCTTAATATCTAGTGTATCAACTCCCCCCTACATGAAATAACCTCCAGTGCATGTACTGTAGCTCTTGTATTGAGATACAAGAGAGAAAGATCTAATTTATTTTGCTCTTATTCAAGTTGCTCCTCCGAACCAAATCTAGTTGCCAACTCCTGGTACTGATTTCTACGATCCTCTGATACTGAAGGCCTGATTTTTGCGAATACCTTCTTGAAATGCTCTATTGTAACCACTACCTGGCCCCTGCCCTTCTTATCCTTGCCGACTCCTGCGTAGAAGGCCTCTCGAAGAGCCAGAGTTGTAGCCCGTTTCACCAATGCTGCTAGATCCGCACCGCTAACATCATATTAGTATAGAAGAGGGAGGATGTATCTGAGTCAGGAAAGACTAACCTGAGATTTTTACACCTATTATGCTCTGCAAGAGTCCTTAAATTGACACTGTTGGAGAGAGGTATCTTGTTTGTAACAGTTTTCAAAATCTCTAATCTCCCCTCGGCGTTTGGAAGGTCAACAAACAAAAGCGTATCCAATCTTCCCGGTCTAAGTATTGACGGATCAATCATATCGGGTCTATTGGTTGCCGCAATAATATAGATTCCCTTACGGTCATTGAAGCCATCAAATTGGGTGAGAAGAGTATTGACTACATGAGAGGAAGATTCCGAAAGATTGTCATTGCGGTGAGGAGCTAGAGCATCCAATTCATCAAAAAAGATAACACAAGGAACGGAAGCTTGGGCTCGTGAGAAAACTTGTCGGACAGCCCGTTCTGATTCTCCGACGTACTATACTTATTAGCAGATAGCTTTATGATTGTGGGTTATTGAAAATCAGAATTGGTACCTTGTTAAGTAATTCCGGACCCTGAATGCTAATAAAATTTGCGCCACTCTCATTTGCAATGGCTTTCGTTAGCAAGGTCTTACCACATCCTGGAGGGCCCCAAAGAAGTACTCCAGACGGTGCCGTGAGCCCCACACTAGCAAAAAGTTCCGGTTCCATGATTGGCAGCACAATAGCCATCCGCAACTCAGCCTTATGGGACTCCAGGGCCCCAACATCTGCCCAGGTAACATCAGGGACTATTGCAAAACCCTCTCGCTTGGAAGAAGGTTGAATTTTTGTAAGGGCCATTAAAAAATCTGGGAACGTTATATAAAGTGGATCCAATTGCTTTTCTGTAAGTCGATATGGATTTGCACGTAGGAAATGTTGAACCGAGCTTAGAGGCCCTGACTTTATGGCAACAGGCCTGAGTACAGGTGCTGATAGTGGAGAGGGGGAGTTGACTCGATCCATGGTCGAGTCCATTTTAGCTGAGCTGCTTAACTGGGTAATATTTGCCATCTCCCAAGAGTCAGTAGTGGCTGATGGGTTTTCAAGAATTTTGAAGAGTCGTCTTGTTGCTACCATGCCGGCCTCTCTTACCAAAGCAGTTAGATCAGCTCCAACATACCCCGAAGTTATATTGGCCAATTTTTTGAAGTCAAAACCTCCTATTAACCTCAACTTCTCACATAGCACTTTCAAGATCCTGTTAGGCATAAGATATAATTAGTAAACTAGTATGTATCTAGGGAATTCAAGTTAGTGTCGGAAGTGGTCTGGGGTAGCACTTCTCTCTTCCAACTTCATCCGGTACACCAAGGTAAATTTCCTTATCAAATCTTCCAGCTCTTCTCAATGCCGGATCTAGGCTATCGGGTCCGTTTGTTGCACCAATAACCATCACACGTTTCCCACCAGCCTTCTCGAATGTGAGATTGTCCATACAGATTAACATCTGCGCAACAATTCTTCTCTCCATATCCCGTTGGGTGTTTTCCCTCTTCTGTGTTATAGCATCTATTTCATCAATAAATATTAAGCAAGGGGCTATTCCCTGAGCTTCCTCAAAAAGTTCTCGCAGCATCTTTTCAGATTCTCCAGACATTCCTCATACGATTGAGGGTGCAGAAATGGCAATAAACGGTAGCCCAACCTCTCTAGCAATAGCATTTGCTAGCATGGTTTTGCCGCAGCCAGGCGGTCCATGGAGAAGTACACCGCAAGGGGGTTGTACTCCAATATGTAGGTTAACTTCCGGGTGGACTAGAGACATGCCGATGAACTCTAAAAGCTCTTCAATGATCTCTTCTCTGCCACCAATATTTTTCAAGGAGATATTCTTGAGTGGCTCGTAAGAGTTGCCTTGTTTCTGACATTCTACTGATTACCCAAATGTTGCAAAAGGTATACCTCTCAACTCCGCGCACAGGCTACTCCTTCAATGTAATGAAGCTTCCCTTAGTGTTGCTTTTGCTTGGATCCTGTTTACCCAAGGAATTGGTTCCGAACTGCCCTGCGGAGATTAGAGGCCCGATGGAGATTGTGGATGGTCCTAGTAAATATAAGTAGTATAATATCGAATTTTTGAGCGCCCTCAACACACCAAGAGGCACCCAAGGCACCACTTTCGGACCCCCATCGCAGAACATCACTCGAGGGGTGTTTTCGATTCGGTGAAATGACGGTTTGAGGGGAGTAGGTACAGTACAGTACACCGCTCAAAACAGTACTATTAAGTGGTCACACAACACGGCATTAGGCTGCCACATATGGTGCGGTTATATTCGCGTGAGGCTCCTCCTACATACAGCATTGCGCTTGTATGAAGACAAACTAATCCGCCTCCAAAGCTCATAAGCTTGTGTGCATCGCCCAGGTAAAGAAGGAAGCACTTTGGCCATGCTAACAGCACATGCGGATAGAAGCCAAGCACAGCTCTTCCTCCCCAAGTGGGAGGCGCACCAGTTCCCCCCGACTGGATTCGCAATGGCCCCCGCAGACTAAAGGCCCCAACCTCGACTCGTCCGGCGCCGGAGCTCTCCCATGGACGGGTACCCGTGTTAACTCGATCTCACGAGATTAATCTATCCCACATACTCTAGGAGGGCAACTTAAGAGCTGGGGGCCGAGCAAGATATACAGGAATGGTAAGTTGGAGAAAGTAAACTCGGGAGGGTTATTGTTTACTGGGCCGCTGGGAATAACTTTGTATGACATCTAGTGCCTAGAGATATCAGTAGTAGCAATGCATGTAAAGAGTGTCCGATTAAGTCAATGTTAGTGAATACTGTTATCATCCGTAGCAGGAGGTAATAACCTCTCATAGTAAGGCGCCAGGTGCTTTTCGCCACCCCTGTCCCACGGGGGGAATTTCAATTTCCTAGCACATTTCCCGCGACCACAAAAGGTGAACCTGGTACTCAAGTACCGTATCCTAGTTTAGATATCATCCCAGTCGCCAAGCGGCCTACCATACTCGATCAACAAGTAAGCCCATTGGGAGGCTTGGTGGACCCCCTCGCAATCTGGTGATGGGAAAAAAGTCTGTAAAGCTCATAGGTCACAGAGAAAGGCGAATGGGAGTAAACATCTATGAAGGGTAAAAATAATAAAAAAAGTGTCGAACTCTTGGCGCAGTGGCCGAGCGAATCCCATTCTCTGAGAGGCCGGGAACGACCCCACCGCTTACCGCACACTCCACCTATCATAGAAAACAAAGTGTACTGTACGATACTCGAATATCCGATTGCGAATTTTAGCAGTGCCAGGTTTCTGCGAACTCCGGTTGTTCCCACGACTGCCTCCAAGCATTACCCCGCAGTGCTTTCCTGCATCAACACATTGCGCTCTCCCACAAGTCCTACCCCACATCCATAAGTTAACACCAACACAACTTCAGACGCAGCATTACGAGATTGATGCACACGACCGAGTATTGCGTTACAAGAAGCCCGGAGGATTTTCGGGCGAATTGGGGATGACCGGGGTCGTTTGAATGGAGAGTGGGACAAGGCGCACTGCGAGCACGGTGATGCATGCAAAGCAAGAGACCGTGCGCGGGAGAGAGATGAAGCGATCACGGAAAGGGATCGGTTGCAGGAAGAATTGAAGGCGGTTCGGAGCGAACTTTTAAAGGCGAGTGCGGAGAGCGCTCAATTGCAGGAGAAATTGAATGCGTCGCGCGGCCAAGGAGGAGGGAACGACGGAGGAGGCGGAGAGGGAAATGGAGGGCAAGCAACGAAGCTTCGGCAGAGGAATGAACGGTTGGTAGAGGCTGCGCAGAAGGACGGGATACGAGAGCATAGGATTGGGCGATACGTTCAGTACGCTGGATTAGCGAAGGCAGATATGTTGTTTTGGGAAACGGTGATTGAGATGGAGAGTAGACTGGAAGGTTTGTTTGATCACTGCCCGAGACGGGAAACTGGTTTTGCCGATCTCTACTGATATAACGTGCCTACCGAGTAGAACGAGAGAGGATTACCAGATCGCGGCATCAAGCGGGCGGAGAGGAAGAGTATCCCAAGAGTGTTGATGAAGGGTTGAGGACGCCGACGAGTAGGAGCAGCTTGGGATGAGCGGGGGAGTTTACAGATTGGCCGTTAGCTCATGCATAGTTCGAGACATAGCGTGCGCCAAATACAGTACTCCGGAGTATTTTGTAACGTGAGACATGTGCTTACGTTCCAGCCCCGATTAAACCAGTGATACCAAGACCAGAAAATCAAACGCAGAAATCAAATCATGTCTTCAAATCGTGATTCGAGGTTGCTTTGCCAAACACCACCCCTGAGTCCATCCATGCTGTAAATTTACCATACCCAGCTCACGCGGTCTCCAAGCGAAACCTACCAAAAGATCCCAACGTGATGCCCACTCCCCAGAACCACAGAACAGGCGATCCGGGGTCAAGATATCCAATCCCATTCTGCACCATTCACGCCCGGACTCCGGGTTTACCCCCGCACCGGAATCCCTCCTCGCCGGGAGATGGATTACACCCCCCTATGTACTAGTACAAGTGCCCAATCCAATCTCGGGTGAATCGCTCAGCTGGTAACAACTTCAGTCCAGAACCTTCCGCTCGATTTGAGGGATTCATATACGGCAACGCTTGGAAGGGGCCGTGTTGTGTTTGTTTGCGGTTTGTTTCAATTCATTGCTGAGTATGATGCGTGTGACCAAAAGCTTTTTAAGGGTTGAGGTTTTTTCCCCAATCTTTGCATTGATGCCTTTTCCTTAAGGATGGCTTGTGGAGCTTAATTGATTATCATAGACCAGGTTTAAGTTCACTCTCGATGCCTTTCGATTATTTTGCTAAGCGTGCTCGGGTGGCTTTCTTACATTCATTGGGGTGGCTTTTTTGCCCCTCGCAGGGAAGACACGGGTGGGACAGATATCCGCCGGTATTCTCCTAATACCACTTCCGGGAGTCAAACGATCCATGGGTGAATTTGGTACTCCCATTCCGTTTCTTCTGTAGTGGCTGTTATCTGCAACGTCATAGGACAAGTTTTTTGTTTCACATATTTTGATCATGTAAGTTAAAATTCCTAGAATGGCCGATGATCCAGTCATTCACGTCGAGCCACCTCAAACCGGACCGGGTCGGACGCCCGGGCTGTCCAAGTATCATACGCAGAGCTTCAGTCTCTTACATCACACTAATGAAAAGGAGACTAGATATTACCGAAATTCAGCCCATCTATCCCTATCAACTCCAAACTAACTTAACTCTACAATCTACCCTTCCCCTCCTCCCCTTCCCCCATACACCCAGCCAACCACTTCGCCTCCTCAGCCATCGTCTCTTCAGACCTAGGCTTCCTCTCAGCGTCCGGATGCACAGTCGGGAACTTTGGCCTTGCGCAGTTCTTCGTGACAGCCGGATGCTGTGCTCCCAGGTAATTGCGCCCCAGGTCTCCGTCTTCGGATTCCAGCATGGCGTATATTTGGTCCTCTTGCGGAAGGTCTTGGAAGTGTCGAGGGATTATGTGGGTGTGGACGTGCGGGACTCTAGGTAATACTAAGTGGGGGGATGAGGTAGAAAACGGGTGGGTGGGTGACTTACGACTGACCAGCCGCAACTCCATCTTGCATCGCAATGTTGAGAGAATCAGCTTTGTAAATTCTCTCAATCACCTTACTAATCTTTTGGACGGTTAGGAAGAGGTCTGTGACCTAGCCGGGTCCCCCAAATCACTACCATTAGCAGTTTACTAGCTGACCAAGCTCCGCTAGGGGAATATACCTCATCAGTTGAGAGATCTTTAAGCCTAGGAACAACCCTGTTCGAGCAGACGAGGACGTGGCCGGGCAGTAAGGGCTTGAGATTAACGAGGGCGAAGGAATGTGCGGTGCTGTAAAAGACCTACCAAAGCACCGTAGTCAGCTTCGGATTCGCTCTTTCCGTACGATAGCTTTCGGTTAGTACCTGAGACGTGACTAGGAAAGAGCCAAAATACACGGGCCGCTTGATGACCTGTGTACCCGCAGCCATGATTGTGCGCTTAGTAAACAGGGTGAATGAGTGAACGCTTGCGTGAAATGAGCGGATTAGGGGTCAAGGGAATGAACAAAGGGAAGGCGGGCAGGAGGCAGGGTAACTGGTATCGCGGAGTCGTCAAGAAATCAAAAAGGTCCGGGTGGTGGTGGGGTATCGTGGAGTTGAAGAAGAAGTGAGCAGGAGAAGAATGAGGGGAGGTGCTCCGCGTTTGCTTGAATGGGATTGACGTATACAAATAATAATTAATGGGGTATCGCGCGCCAAGAAAGCCAACCGGGTGAACCTCTGTGGTTAACACTACCAGCATCCAACTACCGGTACCCAATTCTACAAATATCTTTACTGTGATGGTGTGCCATTTCCTGGTGACAAACTTCCAGTGATGGGACCGCTATCCCCTAATTGAAGCCTGCACCGCAATTCTATGTCACTTGTGCTCAGATAAGGGTAAATACATTGTTTGTGCAATCCATTACCAATCGTTTCCAGCACCATTACTGGCGCGGTATAATGGGCTTGCAATGTAAGTGAATGTACGGTACAATAGCTCATCTCACCCACACTCATACTCTCGAAGGAAAAGTAAAGAAATGCAAAAGAAAGACTGGATACCCCCATAACGCCAAGAGACAGCAGCTAGAACCAGCCTAACCACTGAGCCCAAAAGAAAGACATGTGTATCATGATACCAGCCCGAATCAAACCCAGCCCTATTCCCCATATATATACACTTACTTGCCCCCACTAACCTCCTTGTACGGCCCCAAAGCCCTTACCCTCTCACCCGCTGGGCCAACAATCCCACACCCAACCGGGTCCCTATTCTTTAAAAACGCCTGCACCCTTTCCTCCTTCGACCCCAAAACCGCAGCCTCCCTCTTCCTCCTCGCCCACTCACGACTGATCTCCGCATGACTAATCTCCCTCTGCTCCAAGAAATTATGCCCATTTATACTCGCCCGCGAGATATTCATCAGTGCGCCAACGGACGCGAGTATGAACACCACCGTGACGAACGTTCCGTTGGAGGTGTATAATGGGCCTTGGTGTCCGCCTCCCCCACCACCCCCAGGGTGCGCCCGACGCTGGTACCAGCGTTCCCAGTCCTCCCATGTTGCGTTCTGGGCGGGGTCGTCAGGGCCGCCTTTCCCGTAGTGCTGCCTGGAGAAGCTGCCGTGGCCTTCCCGCTCTGTCCACCATTTCCGCTGGCTGGCATTGGTGCGGGTGATCTCCCATACCGGTGCGAGATTCCAGCCGGCGCCGCTGTAGTCGTAGTTTGCTCGCTTAACTGGGTCGGATAGGATGGCGTTTGCAGCGACGATCAAGCGGAAGCGTTCTAGCCGGATGGGCTCCGATATGTCTAGGCCTTCGTTACGGCGTTGCTGAAAGTGGTCTGGGTGGTAGAGTTTTACCAATTCGTAGAACCGGGCTTTTGAGTACGGGGTACCCTGCTTGCAGTTGAAGATTTGATAAGGGGTTGGGAAGGCATTGGGTGGCCAGCCATGCTTGCTGTCGTTGGTGGAACTCACAGCCGCATAGCTCCGGGCTCCAGGTTCTGGAAAAGCGAGAAAGAGGAATGAGCTGATCGTAGGGCCCACCGGGAACAGTTTCTTGACTGCGCGTTTAGCTGAGCGTCTGCTCGCAAGCATTGTTTCAGGTTCATACGAAGCGGAAAGTGAACTGAGCGAGGGGTGGTGAAGGAGAACTGGCGAAGGCCGAGGGCCAAAATCCCTCCTCAAACACTTCTGGTAGAATGACATCCTATCATCACGTGATCCGGAAAGCGGGAGTGATGCTCATCAATCTTATCTCCTGCCGCGGCTAATAACTCATCATGCACTTAGCGCTCGAGCATCAGTTCTCACATCGGTGCATAAAAAACTCCCATCTTTAAAATACACGTTATGTTATATACTTGCCCTTTGGCAGAACTAAGGTAGCAGTGCTCAGGCTACTGAGACCCCACTAGAGATTCCTGTAAAATTGGTCACAAAACAAGATAAAAGGAAATTTTTGAGTTTCGAACCAAGCTCAATCCTCACTCTGCACCCTGCAGATCCCACTAATCTTTCTCAGCCTTCTCTCCATATCCGTTCGCTGAGCCTGTCCCAATAACCTCTAAAGGTGCCTGCTGCAATCTCACCTTCATCTCAAGCCACCTGAAGAAGCTTGGACTCCGACAAAATTTGCGATAAAAAGCCTCCGCGGTCCTGTGCCGGTGGTACCCGGTCTTGCCTTTGAACTGCACCGAGCATCCATGCTTTGAGAGGCTAGCGAGGAAGTCGTCCTCCGAGAAGCCAGCCATGTCTATAATATCCGAGTCTGACGAAGTCGAAGCAAGGGTCGCCAAATATCTGTTCAAAGGTGCCAAGAACATGGCCGCCAAGTGGGCAAAATGTCGCCTGATGAATCTTCCACATTCAAGAGCTGTAAGACGGAAATATGTCAGATGAAATATCTTATACAAAGGCTCAAAGGCCACCATGACTAGAATACTCACGAGTCGTCCCGGGGTCTTTGAGCTGATTCTCAAGCATTCTCAGGAATTCATAGTCTTTTTCTATGAATGCTTTAGCATCATTGGCGATCATATTATTTGGATGATCGCGTTCAGTGATAGAAGAGTAGAAGTGAAGGTGGTGTTTCCGCCTGGGCAACACATTAGCCGGGAATCATTTAATTCAATTGAGGGATCCCCACTTGACTTCCGGGCCTGCCAGATATACTACATATGGGGTTTTGTTTTCTTTCCCACTAGATAACAACCTCTTCAGAAAGAACGGGTTTGTAATGCCTAGAGGCGAAACCGTTAGCCCCAAACTAAGGATATTCAGGTGCCTGATATTTCATACCTATCAAATAATGGCGAAGAGGAATCTATTGCAACCTGATAAGCAATGCCCAATACCCCTAATAGGAAACAACTCACCCCATCATGCGCATTCAAGAAAAAGTCTAGAACTAGTAAGCGGTCACGAATCCTAAAAAGGCAATAATAGGAAAATATCCCAGACACAAGCACACCTGATTGCATAGTAAGATAAGGCCGACAATCTCCTCCAAATGGTATCTGTTCACATATCAGCCTTAGGTTCCCACAAGGCAATTAGCAATTAGACAAAAAACAAAGACTTACAGGACGAATAAGGTCAACCGCGGCGGAGACAAATTCACTACACGTTGTTGGATCATCTGCCAAAACTACCATAGGATCGGATAATAATACCTATTATCCATGAAACCGTCAGCACTAGTTCACACTACCCCAAAGAAGGTACAACTGACTCTCTCGAAAATGATGTACAACTCAGAAATGGAATTGAGTAGATTCGCAAGTCTAGTCCATGAGCCTGTGGGCTCGGAAGTGTGTATTTCTTTGTACTCGACCCTAATATCGGTCCTCGAGGGGGTTGCAGTCACGAGTCCTTGTAATGGAAATGCGGAATGGGGAGGGCTAACAATTGGCACTTATTCAGTAACGGCTCACAACATCTCATAAGGTTCCAGGGCCCAGAAGACCGACAACATCACTCACGGCATTGAGAGCTCCGGCAACAGGTGACACATAGTCAGGTCTACCTAATCCCCAGAGAAATCTCGCTATGCCATGAATCACGTTGCGATAGGGTGGAAGGATATACATATGAACGTCTAACAAGGATCCCAGGAAAGGCAATTCCTGTAATCCAACCTCAGGCGGTCCCCAAGCTGCAATATTCGAGCATGCGGACTCTATGAGAGTCGGGCTAACTTCAAAGTCCAAAAGTGATACAGTTTTAATCAAGTACGCAAACAATGGGGCATAGTCATGTTGAGAAACTAGCACGAGGGATTTTTGACGGTAATTCCTCTTGACAGCGGTGTCTCGCCGTTGGCGGAAAAGGCAGAAGCCGTACCAGTAGGCAGGATCGTCGTTTGTAGTTTGGTACAATACATCGGGGGACGAATGACGGAACCTGAAATGGAAGGCTGAGTCTTCAGTCGTATCGGAATTCGTTCGCTCAGGAAAGCTACAGTGCCATTCAGTGATGAGCACTACCACGAATTTATTGAATAACCCAACCTGCTAAAGCATATGGTCTGTAAGTCTGCCGGCGAGAAGTTTGTCGACGGGAACATGTATTCCACTTCGACCCCTGAAAAGCAAAGCAAACAATCATTAGAATTCCGCAATCCTACACAAAGAGCGATTAGTAGACTCACCTATATCGACGTTAAAGTCACAAACAACACTGCGACCATCCGTCAGTCCAGATTCCGTCCTGCTTTTCGTTTAAACTTTACAAGTAGAGATTAGGTAAGTAGGGCCCTATAAATTTAAACTCACAAAGTGATCATCCATTTCCTCAGAGCGTCAAGATTAAAGGGATACTCCTTCAACTCATTCGCGTACAAGGCTGCGGTATACGACGAGATGTCACCGCTGACAAGAGATCCATTTTCACCACCCATTTCATCTCGATGCCTTGATGGCAGTATCGAAGCAGATGATCCGATTCTCGTTTCGTCTGCAGCCAGATCAGCTCGTCTTTTTTTCCGCCGGAATTGGCCTTCTGGAGGGGTAGTGGTGGTGGGTAGCTCTGGTAGGGGCTCGAGCTTCTTTAGTTGCCCGAATTACGCGCCACAGACAACGCACAGTTTCCGCCACATTCCTGACGCTGTATCGAAACGACTAGTAGCCTATCAAATGTAGCGGTAGGTGTGGCGTCGTACCGCCCGAAGCTGGTGGTATGTTCCATGGCCAGCCTGATTGGTCGGTGGACTACGGTAATCGCGTGCATTGAGTTGCCTTGCCAGCCAATAGCCGGGATCAGAAAAAAACCCGTTTTACCGGTATGCAGGCTAATGCAGCTGGTTTCCACTTTCTTGGACCAAAGCAAAAATAGGCTCATACGGTACTGGATGCTCGCACAATCACTCGCACTTCAAGTGAAACCTAGGGAGAGGGTATTGTAAGAACCGATCAAGGAGAAATTTACAAAACGTAAATACAAAAAAAAAAAAATACAGTGAGTAAAATGAAAAAGGAAGGATCAAAGAGGTGAAGAAGGATGCTCAATACATTGTACTGTAGTCCAAATAATCAGACGGCGGCCATAGCAGCCTAGATGTGTGGATAATGGGGGGCTGTGATTTCAGAAGGAACAAGGCTATTGACTCCCGTGGCTATTCCCCCAACCCCCGCCGATTGGTATGGACAATAGAGGAGACAAGCAAATCTACGGAGATACAAGTACAATCCGTGAATCTTGAATATTTTACTAGCAGGAGGTGCTCGGCTTGCATTGGGAGAGGGAGTGAATTGGAAATGGAGGCTACCCCTTACTAAAACAACGCCCTCCTGCTAGTAAAATATACAAAACATTTGGGCCTGTACCTCCGTACTCCTTAACCCAGCAGGAAATCTCGTCACTCCGAATTGATTTGAAAATTTAATTATTTATTTACGAACCGGGGCCAAGAGAAAAAAGTGGAAAAGTTTGGAACAAATAGAAAAAATAAAAAGCCTACCATGTCCCCGTATAAAACTTTAAAGGCACACACGACCATGGAAGACACTTATGCAGGCACCGCCCACCCATGCCCATCCCCCTTTTCCCTAAAAAAAAAAGAAAGGTTTACGCACAAGAAAGCCCAATATCATTTTGAATTTCCCAAATTTATGAACTACTTTTTTTATTTGTTCGTAAGGAAAAACACCATTTAAGACCAACCTCTCTACCAACCACTTGTGGCCCCAGGGACCTCAGTTGCGGTAGTGTCCGCAGCCCACTCTGCTGGTGCCTCAGCATCCCAGCTGGTGCCAGTGCCAGTAGCTTCAGGAGGGACAAAGGTTCCACCAGTATTTGGGGCATCCCAGTCTCCAGCACCAGTAGCAGCAGCGAAGCCACCCTCAGCCACGTCCTCAGCGCCGGGAACCTTTTCGGCCTCCTCAACGGCCTTCTGTTCCTCAGCCTCAGGGTCGCGGTAGAAGTAGAGATCGACCATGACGTCCCATTCAGCCTCTCTCGATGGGATTATTCCACGAAGACGGCGGACCTCACGGGCAAGCATCCACCAGATAAGACCAATAGCGTGACGACCCTTATTGTTGGTGGGAATAACAACGTCCACGAACTCGGTGGGGGAGTCGGTATCACACAGAGCGATAACAGGAATGTTAACATACGAAGCCTCCTTGATAGCCTGAGCATCGGTGCGGGGGTCGGTGACGATAATGAGGCGTGGCTCCTTGAACGAACGGGTGATGTAGTTCGTAAAGTTACCGGGGGTGAAACGACCCGCAATAGCAGTTGCACCAGTGTGAGTAGCGAACTTCAAGACAGCACGCTGGCCGAAAGAGCGGGCGGACACAGCACAGACATCAGCTGGGTTGTCAATCGTAGCGATAATACGCGCAGCAAGAACAATCTTCTCCCTATCTTCGAGGTTAGAAAAATACGGCCAAGTTTAGATAGCCCCAAGGAAGCCAATCCCAGGGAGCAAAGATCAAGGTTTTATAATTGCGCTCACCAGGTCTTTCCGATGTTGATAATGTTCACACCATCAGGTCTTCTCTTCCAGACGTAGGGGTCCATATGAACCTGTTCGAGCTCCAGTCAGTACAGGTGCTCCAAAGTCGTAGAATCCGTTAGTCAGCGCAAGGACCAACCTGCACGTTTTTCGCTCCTATATGAGCTTGGGCGGCCAGAAGCATCTCTATGTCCTGGGTGGTCGCATCGAAAAGGTTGGTGGTAGCAGGCGCCATACTGTTCAAATTTTTCGACGGTCGGACCTTAATTCGTGATCCCTCGCGGTTGGTGGGGAGAGGGGTGATTATCGATGGCTATCCTTGAGTCGGTCTGGTGGAGTTGGCTACCGTATCGCTCGTTGGGATAAACCGACACGAGTGTGGAATTGTGGGTTAGAAATTCCAGAGTGACTGTTTTTTTTTCGGTGGGGTATTTGGGTTTGGAAGCTAGTCACAAAGAGGAAGCCTACTCGCCCCTATCTGGATTTGGGTCTTGGCAATAATTAAGGTTTCAACCTCCTGGGCAATGTTGATTCTCAAAAGTGCATAGGGTGCAGTAAACTTCAGCGCGGGAGCCCATCACAACGATACCGTAGATATCCCCAATCCAACGGGTCACGATCTGTATTCCCATCCATCATATCATTACCATACAGTATTATCGCAATATGTGTTACGATTCCCGGATTGCTATGGGGCCTCTTGCCTATTCTCATCTTACATCTTTCATTCTATACGAGTACCGGTACCTGGGGGCCCTCCGATTGCCAACGTCTCAAAGATATCAACCCCAAGTTACGAATTATATATCATGATGATCGTTAGAGATTTATCATACAAGCACGACGGCCCACTCAGTCAGGTCTCAAGGGGTTCATCAAGGGCATGTGTTTAATTGCTAGATTAATAATTACTCCGTAGGTTATCGAGTAAAGCACGGATCTTCTGGTCACTGGGAGTTAATAGGCTTAGAGCGTGCCTGCTAGAGGATTCCTGTACTATGCTCGAGTGCTCGTATGTTGAGTAACTTCTCTAGGGTCACCCATCCACTGCACCTCTCACAAGCTATGCCGATCCCGAGTACCCCATGGCAAGCGCCCAGGGTCGAAAAAGGCACGGCGCCCGAGACTATTTCCATGTACCTGAGAGTGGCGCAAGTAATAAAATCCCATACCGCACGATGCCAAAGTGGTATCGCTTTCCATGGCGATTATCAAAGAATTAATAGAGCCTCTTGATAAATGGGTGATGATGATGCCCCCATCGCAGGTCATCCAACCACTCGCTTGGCTCCCTGGGTCCCGGGTGCGGTTGATCCAACATCAAGATTCCGATTCACCCACCATCAGCAGCATCCTAGCAGGAAAAAAAGCCACCACGCCAGGTGCTCTCTCATCACAGAGCTCGGCCACTGTAGCAATGAGACACGAGTGCAGTATGAGTACTCGAGCACAATTGTTATGTGGGTGCGCGGCTTAGCCGACGATCACACCAATTCCAACCAACAAAGAGCTCCCGGATATCATTGGTCCCCCACCGGCTCCACCACGTGAAGAGCTGAAAAAGAGTGACGAAGTGAGTGGGAGAGGCCAGAAAAACAGACGGAACATCATCGCCTACCATACCCTACAAAATTAGTACATCTTGGTAAAAGAAAAGAAATCTCGAGTTTACAACTATAAATACCGGTCCAGGGTCCCTCATGACTTTCCTTCGATTCACCACGACTCGAATCTTCATCGTCTCAGCTCTACTTGCTATATCAGCTTTACTCGCCCCAAGGATTTACGAACCCCTGCACCCCGCGTTTAGCAGCATATCCTCATACCTCGACTACCTTACAGCAACCCGTACGGAAACCTTCGACGCCACAATGACTGGAAAGAAGACGGTTGCTTACTTTGTCAACTGGGTTCGTGATATCCAATTACCATTACCATTATTTCGGTGCAATGAACCTTATCGTTGATTCCCTCGATATCACAAACAGGGCATTTACGGCCGCAACTACCAACCCCAGGACATCCCAGCTTCTCATTTGACCCACATCTTGTGTAAGTCAGCAAATAAAGCATCCTGCCCGCGACGCTGTGGCATGGCTGCAACATGGCGTAGCTAAGCATAGAATAGATAAACTAATGTTGCGCCAGACTCCTTCGCCAATGTCCGCCCGGAATCTGGCGAAGTGTAAGTCATCCCTTCCGCCAAACAATCAATCTAACCGGACATTCCCACAGCTACTTGAGCGACACGTACTCCGATCTTGGTAAGCGATCAACAAACCACCCACACACATCCATCCATCCATCTAGATAGAAAGTTAAACGATTAAACAGAAAAGCACTACCCCACCGACTCCTGGAACGACGTCGGCACAAACGTCTACGGCTGCGTCAAGCAGCTCTTCCTCCTGAAGAAGCGCAACCGCAAGCTCAAGACCCTCCTCTCCATCGGAGGATGGACCTACTCTGCCAACTTTGCGCCGGCAGCAGCTACGGCTGCTGGCAGGTCTACATTCGCCAGGACCGCCGTTCAGCTCGTCAAGGACTTGGGATTTGATGGTATAGATATCGATTGGTATGCCCTTTCGTCTGATGTTTTATGTGGGGCATGGGCTAATTGGGTTGACAGGGAATACCCGGCTGGTATGATGGGATTGGAATACCTTGACAGTAGCGCGCTGAAGCTAATATTTCGCTATTATAGATGCCACTCAGGCTCAGAACTTTGTTTCTCTATTGGCAGAATGCCGTGCGCAACTCGATGCCTACGGGAACCAGCATGCGCCAGGCCAGAAGTTGCTTTTGACTATTGCTGCTCCTTGCGGCGGTACGCACGCACCCCCCACCCCCTCTACAAGAGACACCCCCCGGACTAACCATGATACCTTCCTAGCAACCCACTACAACAAACTCCTAATCGGCCAAATGAGCCACTACCTCGACTTCTGGAACCTGATGGCCTACGACTTCGCTGGAAGCTGGGATTCCACAGCCGGCCACCAAGCGAACCTCTACCACTCAAACTCTAACCCAGCAAGCACGCCCTTCAACGCCAATGACGCCGTGAACGCCTACATCGCCGGCGGCGTCCCGTCCAACAAGATAATCCTCGGCATGCCCCTCTACGGCCGCTCCTTCCAAGCCACAGCGGGGCCTGGAACCTCCTTCAGCGGCATCGGCAACGGGAGCTGGGAGAATGGCGTGTGGGATTACAAAGCTCTGCCGAAAGCCGGTGCAACCGAGAGCGCCGACCCCAGTACCGTTGCCTCTTGGAGTTATGACCCTGCTACCCGGGAGATGGTTTCCTACGACACCCCCACCGTTGCGCAGACCAAGAGCTCGTATATCCTAGCGAAGGGCTTGGGCGGTGGCATGTGGTGGGAGTTGAGCTCCGATAAGCCGATTGGGGAGCCGAGGTCCTTGATCAAGACTACCGTGGACTCGTTCGGCGGTACCGGATCGTTGGAGGCTACTAACAACATTCTTACGTACCCCGGGAGTAAGTATGATAACTTGAGGAGCCAGTTCGGAAGCGAATAGGCGTCGGGGATCCCCCTCCTTATCTAATGGAGGGACGGGATTGGGTACCATGTATTAGCATAATATTATTTCTCTTGTTACGGCTTATTGGGGGGTATCTACGCGGTTTGGGTATTTGGTTCGGGATGCGATATCATTGCTCTGATTTTACGGTCGTTTCCGATACAGATAGGGCACGGGTACAGCTGGGATTATGGTTAATGGCTCATAATTTATCACTCGCTCACGTATGAAAAGAATTGTCGGAAGAGTTCCGAAAGTGAAGGCGAAACAATTTATCAGTGCTGCCACTTCATCCGAATCAATGCCTACATATTATGAGACAGCGTGAATGCCTCATTGATTCTTATTACATAGGAAAGTGAGGAAAGAAAAAAGAGGAAAGCGAAAAAGGAACAAGAGTCACGAAAAAAAGGAATCTTATGACATGAAGGGAGACCCAAATATTAAGCGAAAGAGAAAAAGAACCAAGTTAGGCCCAAAATCTAAGTGGGCTTAGGAGACTCGCCGGAGATACGGAGATCACTGATCGTGATACCCGATTCAGTTCTAATAGTTCCCGGTCCCTCAGCAGTGAGCTGGTTACCAGGATCCGCAACGGAAGAACTGACCTCTGTCCTAATGGGCTGGTTCTCAGAAATAGGATAAGGATGGTGCGAGTCATCGAGATGGTGGTGGCCGTGCTCTGGGTGTCCCGTGACGGGATCAATGCCGTAGCTGGCTGTGGGCTTTCGGGAGGGGGTCTTTTTCGGGAGAACCGGCGGGGTGGAGGCAGGGGCAGAGTGCTTGTTTTCAGAGGCTGCGAGTACGTGCGCCCAATCGATGTTCGCGAGTTGTTGCGAAGGTGAGTCCATCCCAGCATCTGGCTGGCCGGTTACGGGGTCGCACCCGTAGCTCGCGGTAGGCTTGCGGGATGGAGGGCCCTTGCGGGCTGAAGTAGCACTATATCTCCGGTCGCGGGGCTCGTGCTCACGAGAATAGTCATGCTTGGTGGACATACGTCTCTCCACCGCGGGGGGCACCTCGGCTCCAACAGGAAGGAAATCGTCATCATCCTCCAGGGTCGAATGGACGGGGTGCTTTCATTTCATCAGTGAATAAACATTTCAGGCAAAGGAGCAAAGAAGGTAGTTTCTTACCCTGTCGTCATATGACCAAGTAGAGGAACGACTGTCACTTCGCGGTCTCACGGGACCCTTCTCTTCCAGCACAGAATGGCAATCAGGGGCCTCGCCCCCCCCAGTCCCTGGCTGACCCTGAACACTCTCAGTGAATCTCTCTTCCCTCTGAAGACCGCCAACAGCATCGCGGGGCACCTCCGCCGGGTCGGTAGAGGTTGGAGCAGACATTAAGCGATAATTCCCAGCGGTGATCCACGCAAGTCGAATCTGGGCGGGAGAGGACGATGGTGATAATAAAAAAGATGTAACTAGGAGTATTGAAGGATGATAGATGTTTGTGTGCCGGAAGGGTCCGAAGGAAGACGGAAAATGCAGGGAAAGGGGGAGGAAGGGAGGGAGGAGGGGGGAAGTAAATTTATGGGACAATTAAAGATCCGAGCTACAGACAGCAACGGGATCAAGTGGGGGGGGGTTCGTGACACCAAGAGGGGTAGGGGAAGAAAGAAATAAAGACCCTTGGACGATCCCGCAACTTTGTAAACGGAGGCAGGGGATGGGTGCAGGAATGGAGACTTTTTTTTTCTTTCTTTTTTTCCCTTTCTTCCTTTTGTCCTTCCCCCCCCTTACCGGTAACCCGAATTTTGGGAAATTTTCACCGCTACAAAGGGCCCAAGTTGATTTTTCGCTCGAGTGCCGGTAGGAGGCTCTATGATAGTCTACGGGTACAGTACGGTGCTGTTTCTTGCCCCACTTCACTTCGATGAAAACTCCCCTGTTCGTTCCTCCTATAGCCGGTATAAAGTGTTCTCCCACAGAGAGTAGCATAGATACTGCCCAAGAAAGGTACTAAACTTGAACGGCATCATAATAATAATATGATACGACACGGTAGTAGGTAGTACGATACCAGTATGCAATGCGCGGTGCAGTACCGTAGGGTAAGTTAAATTCTCACGATCAAAAGAGCTCCCCCTCCTGCACCATCATCAACAAAAAGAGAAGGCCAAGAGTACTCGAGTGCCCGTACCGTATCATACTCGAGTAAAAGGGCGAGATGTGTTGTGTGTGTGTGTGTACAAGTACTCTACTGTAGCCGACCCTATATCTTGGCAGAAGCTCCTGCAGCATTCTCGTCCTTTTGGTACGTCACTTCTGGTGGGTTTCACGGCCCGTGCCAGATTACCATCATATTCAGCCGGATATGGAAATCAGGTTGTTTTCGTGGCTTGTCCTTTGGCCTGTTGTCAAAGAGACCCCGGGAAAATCCAACATCTATCGGCTCATCACATGCCCCGGAAACAATACCAAGCCCCGAAAGTCCTTCACCAGTGCGAACCGTGCTCGAGTATGATACTTCACCATGGGATATCAAAGCATGCTTTGCACTTTACCCTATCCCATCATCATTATCATCATCACCATCACCATTAATACGGTAATTCACCTTTTAAATACTGTACGAGTACTGTACAGCTCCGATGCCTCGATGGAGTGATCCCCCTCTCCATCCATGACCCTCTTATCCCGCCTTGTCCAAAATTCCCTCAATGCCCTTGCTTGAACACCCGCCACCCCAATCGATGGCTACCCGTTTGATTGCTCGTACATGAAGGAATAAGATAACTGCCGTGGCGGATAAGGGTACCCGAGTGCGAGAGAGGGATATGCATGATATCGGCACTGTAGACCATCTCTTTCCCGCCAGATGAACTTTGATACTCGGTACGGTACGAGTACCGTACAGATGCTCACTCATGATGAGCTTGGTGTGATACGGTACCGTACTCTGTGCCCTGACGGTGGAGCCAATAGGTGTGATGTCGGTATCATGCTTAAGGCACAGACGGCGTGGACGCCATGCAGAAATCACAAACACAGTGTGGTGAATATGACATTGTAGAATTCACAGGAAACGCTCTTAGCCTCAACCTGTGAAAGTCGATTCTGAGCCCCCAAGGTGAACCCATCCATCGAAGACGAATCTCCTCTCTGGATTCGGAAGCGGGCCAAACGGCGAAACGGTTCACCGGTGAGGAGCCACAATGGGAGAACAAGCGTCGGGATCTGTGTGATACTTGGTAATTGTGGAGCCCTCCTTCCTGATGCCGTGCCGTACCTGACGAAGAATCCAGCCTCAGATGTAAGACTGATAAAGACCGATACCCGAAAGAAGTTCAGGACAGTGTTTCTTTTCTTATTCCCTTGGATAAGTTAGGTGTTCCTGACTTTATTTCCCGTCAGTGCTCCGCACCCCTCGTGCCCTTGGTGCACGTCACAGTTTGACGACGACGTCGACCAACTCTCTTCCTTGCCCGTGCAATCCTTGGCATCTGGCATGGGCATGATCCCAGCCTCCGCTCCCAAGATTTCCCAAGACACCAAGAAAAAGGCAGTCAACTTCAAGTCTCCGACACCACCACCCCCTCTCCAGAGCCAAGGCTTCTACATCAGATTCTGTTAACAACCCTTTCGTCATTTTGGGATTATTTTTTTTTCCCCTCTCTCCCCGTCAAACTCAGGCTCTATCTTGGATCCTCTCCCGACTAGAAAATCTCTCGGTTCTCGTATACCCACTCAAGACACGGAATTTGGGCTTTTTATCTCCCCTTAGCACACAAGCCTTCGCACTCTCTTGAAGTTCAAAGGGCACGGACAATGTCACGAAGAAACGGAACCACCGCTGCCAATGAGCAGAAACCATTGGTTCCACCAGGTATATTCTTCTCCAGCTCGGGGTTTGCCTACAGGTCGTGCTCGAGCCTCCGTTGCATAGTTTGATACGGTGCGGATTCGACTGACAATGGTCTACTGTTTGCAGAGGATCAAGCGAAGGTAGCTGCGCTCGCTGACGATGACCGACATTTCTCCATGATCAGGTACGGGACGCCAAATTTGATGGGATACCTGGCTCCCTGAAACTGACAAACCCGTTACAGGGCGCTCCATATGGCCGATCTAATCACTGAGCTCAACGGTCCGTTCAAAGCCCGTGGACCGAGCACAATGGAACGATGAGCTGACGTGCAATGTCCTACAGGTTTCTGCGGAGCGATGAGCATCTTTTCATCACTGCGATACTGTCTTGGTAGCCCCGATGACCTTACTCAACTTTGGCTCGCCATGACTTTCATGCCATTCGGACTCTTTTTTGACTTTATGGATGGGAAGGTAGCTCGCTGGAGAAAGAAGAGCTCCTTGATGGGACAGGAACTTGATTCCCTCGCAGACTTGGTTCATGCCCCCGCCCCGGTTTGCGCCGCATTGCAGATCTGCTAACGGGCGCCTAGATCTCCTTTGGCATGGCCCCGGCTTCCTGTGCCTTCGCTCTAGGCTTTCGTACGTTCTTGGATACCATCATCCTCACGCTTTTCGTTCTCTGCGGCCTCTCGCGTCTCGCGCGCTTCAACGTGACAGTTCAGTCTCTCCCCAAAGATGCTACGGGAAAGTCCAAGTACTTTGAGGGCACCCCGATCCCTACCACCCTCTCTATCGTCATGGCTATGGCATACTGGGCGCACAAGGGATGGCACTTGGACAACTTGCCTCTCGGCATTGTCGGAACCGGGTTGCTGGAGTTCCATCCTGCGGTCTTGATTTTCGCCGCCAGCGGTTGCGCAATGGTTTCCAAATCGATACATATCCCTAAACTTTGAGTTGACGTTCACCATGTATGAATGCTCTTGCTATGATTTTTGTTGACTTTCTTTTCTTATGCCCTTGACCGAAATGGAAAGTGAAGGGTACGAAAGGAAGGGAAGGGTGGTGAGACGAATCGTTACAAGCATAACTAGTGTTTTTTTTTCTTCTTTTCGTGGGGTGTGTCCGTTTCCGTGGCTTTGCCTTTTTCCTTTATTTACAATATATCTCGAGGAGCAAGCAAGTAAGGAGAACTTGATAGACGAACAAACGAACGAACTAGCAAATTATTACTTGAAGACGGAGATGAGTTTAGCTTGTTAGCTACCGTATGCATGCTATGTTACCTTAGTTTGCCAATCTGTCGGTCCATCCGTTGGTCAATTCATCAATACTGGGGGAAGTTTGCTGCCATGCATGTCTTGACATGATTCGAAAAACCATGATTTCCTTTCTTTTTTTTTTTTTTTTCCTTCCCTCCTGCCTCCCTCCTTCCTCGGTGTGTATTTCTATACATACTTTAAGTTACATGAACTCGTCGCTCTCCTCTTCCCTCTCGCACCGCTTCCTTTCCACTCGATACGGTAACACTTGTCACATATACCGTATATCGTACAAGTACTGTACAATCTGCACTTTATCCAATATGGTACATAGAATCACGGGCTCCCCCCCC
>QLOI01004532.1:0-22083 GCA_003313605.1 Tuber umbilicatum | reverse complement strand
AAAAAAAAAAAGAGGAAAGGGCTGTGATGATAATACGCTTTCCGTACTAGCCTCTCATGAATTGTTACAATATTAATAGATATAATATCATATCTATCGTACAGGTAGCTGGGAATCTAGGTGTTCAAAGTCTACTTAGTAGGATCTGTTGTGTCAATTAAACCTCTAGTGTAGGCAATTTTGTGTAGAGGGGGTTCTAAATTTTAGGACAAGCACCGGAAATTTGATAGCACCCATAGAAGGATGTATGATACCTCATTGGAGAACTTATGATTTCACGAGTCTTGCACACAGTCCCAATCCGCATGAAAATGTCCAATATTTTGATATGTTTCCCGCAACAAATGAATCTTCCCCGCAGAATTTTGAAATAGTTGGATAGTAGGTTGTTGTGTTCTCAATTGACAAACAAATAGTACTTTTAGTGTAAAATGTACCAGCAATGAGCTGTGTCACCACACTGCAAATTTAATGCAATGCCTTCCCTAAAGTTAGTCCGCATACTTTAGTATTTGAGGCTGCTTTGAGGGTTTTCCAGTCCAGATTATAGCATATATGTGAGACCCTAGTATATGCAATTGCTCTCGGTTGGACAGCACAAAAAAGTGTCCCAAGCCATATCCTTCTCTCCACTGTGTCTCCAGGCGGTGTTAGGATGCTCTGTTACTAATTACGGTACTTGATTGCTTGCTGTTCCCGGCGGGAGCCCTTTGCTATTCCACCTCAACCAAGCCCATACCCCTCGCCGCTGCTGTCCTTCCACTCGCCCTCTGCTCTTATCCAGGCCATTAGCACCACCACAGTCCCTGTTTCTTCACTTTGTTCCAATTTTTGCCCTTTTGATCTCCTCGGTTACTTCCGGTCGCTTCATCTCCCCTTGAAAGGTTTGGTACCATCGGATCCCCGATGGCTACCTACGCCATCCGCTTTATTGCTCCTGTGGTCGAGCGGGCCCGTAGATGGTCACAGTCGTCCATTGCCGAGGAGCGTCCTGTCCTTGCCACCGAAGCCTCACTTGGCCCACCTTCCGCTCCCACAACACCGATTACCCGTCCTCTGGTCTTGGACTCTGTCTCCGAGGCAATCGATATCCGCTCCGAGGATACTGACTCCGAGAGAACATTAATAGTCGTTGACCCACCGACGAGCATACCACCATCTGCGAGTATGGATCCCTCATCCAATGAACCCCATAATGCCCCTTCCCCAGCTCTCGTCCCGCAACTGCCGCCATCGCCTCCAGCTCCACCCTCAACGCCACCATCGGAGGGTCCTACCGGTGCAACTTCTCCAGGCCAGCCGAGTGCCGTCGGGCCAGAGAGCAATACCGCGAAACCTTTCATCTTACCGGAGGATGATGGGCAGAGGGAATTACGCCGGAAACTTATAGAGATTAATAACCTGGAAATCAGCGAGCGGGAGAGGGCGAGAAGGATGCACCTTCTCATGACCGAAAAATACAATGCGTCACGCCGGGCCGCAGATACGATCGACCCGGGATCCCCACCACTTAATAACGCCCCGACTACCGATGCCAGCAGCCATATTTTACTACATGAAGAGAACCCATACAAACTTCTACCTGCAGATCTTGCGAGAACGTACTATACGGATTCCGAAGCAGCTGAGAGTGGGGTTTTGGAGCTTGGTTGCTCCCATTACCGCCGGGGTGTAAAGCTTCAATGCTCAACATGCGAAAAGTGGTATACGTGTAGGTTTTGCCACGATGAAGATCAGGGTCATAACCTGATCAGGAGGGAGACTAAAAATATGCTCTGCATGCATTGTGGCCGGGCTCAACCGGCGCAACAGGACTGCAGGCATTGCGGTGTTAGAAGCTCTAGATATTATTGCGATAAGGTTTGCATTGTTTTTTTTTCGGGATATTTCGGGGTATTCTTGTTCATGCTTGTTCGCATGTGTGAAATTGTTGCACTCACCAAGAGCTAGATAGCGCTGACGTATGCCAGTGCAAACTATGGGATGATGATCCAGACAAGAGTATATACCACTGTAATGATTGTGGTATCTGTCGGATAGGAAAGGGGCTTGGGAAGGACTTCTTCCATTGCAAGGTGCACATCTAACCTTCTTCATGCTCGGATGCGCGTGATAATTGACCGAGAATAGAAATGCGGTGTGTGCATGGCCATTACATTGGAGGGGGAGCATAGATGTATTGAAAGGTCGATCGAATGCGATTGCCCTATCTGTGGTGAATATATGTTCACTTCCACTCAAACCGTGGTATTTATGGTTTGTCGCTCTCCTTTTCAACTAGCGAATCGCGAGACGAAGTTAACTTACATTGAGGAAATAAACAGACATGCGGGCATTCAATACATAAGAGCTGCTACTACGAGCACATGAAGACGTCATATCGCTGCCCTACATGTGCACGCACAATCACGAACATGGAGAGTCAGTTCCGTGCTCTAGATCTGGAAATAGAAACACAACCTCTCCCAGAGCCATACAATAATTGGCGCTGCCTAATTGGCTGCAACGACTGCTCGGCCAAGAGTAACGTGCCATTCCACTTCTTAGGACTAAAGTGCGAGAATTGCAAGTCCTATAACACCAACCAGATACGTATCCTCCGTCCGGAAGACGGTCAGGATAGCGGTGGGGGCAATATGTCTCCGTCCGCTATCCCGCGTATTCCCGAGAGAACAACATCCCCGAATCCCCTACTTAGAGGTCTAGCGAATTCTCCACCCCGTCTGGCTCCGGCTGAAGGTGAGGCTGCACTAGCAAATGCGAGCAGGGCTATCGCAGCCGCAGGAGAGGCGATAATGGGATTGGGTGGGGTGGAAGACTTAATCATTGATGATGGATGGGAAACCGAAGATAGTGAGGACTTTACGGACATTGATGATGATGATGACGCTGATGACCTGGGCGGTTTTGGGACAGAAGCTGTGGAAGAGGAGGATGGCGAGGAAGAGGATGAGGATGATGATAGTGATGCTGATGATGACGATGATGATCTTATCCAGCTTATTGGTCATCGATAGTTCTGGTTTTCTTTGGTCCCGTGTACCGCTGCTTTGGGGGGCTGGGTAGGTCTGGTTACTGGTTTGGTTTGGTTCAGTTTGGCTGGCTTGGTTAGTCGTACGTGTGTATGTTTTACGGGAAGTATGCCTCTTTCCCTCTCACCCCGTTTTTTCGTTTCATTCTTTTAGTTCGATAGGGGATGGGGGTGGGAACTCTTGCACTTTACTTGCGCCCGTCCGCTTCCCTTGCTTCTACGCTAGCAATTGTGTTTGAATAATCTCTCTTCCTCTCGCTATCTCTTCAACCATATTTCCCCTCTATTTCCTCTTTAACTACCCATTGGAACCCACGGTCTTGCATGGATGGGCGATACTTTATCTGTTTCTTTTCCTTTTCTTCCCCCCTTCCTTTTCTTCTCACTATTTGTACAATCTGCGATACCGACTGTTTGGCGGAAATTTTTTGGCGTTCTGTTTTTCTTTTTCTCTTTTCGTAATGTATTATATCCACGGGCATGGGAGGGAGGTGGGGGTTTTAGTAAGTTAGGGTATGGCCCGGAATTGTAGTATGTTTTTGGAAAATGCATATCATACATATCATATTATCATATCATACTAGTCCTGGTGTGATGTGAAAAACCGTGTCATGGTGTATCACTCGAGGACTATTTTGTGATGTGCTCGAGTGTCGTACTGTAGGATTGTTGCGGGCAAGCATCACATAATCCTTCGCTCCTTATTCTAATGGGGAGTTATTCCTTAATTTCCCTATCACAATTGCACGAGGAATACACGTATGAGTTGTGTGGGTGGTTAGGTGATTTGAATAACCAGTCATCCCCTCGCGCTTGAGTATTTCGTACGATCAGGTCTGGTTTCATTACGTTTTTCGTTGGCTTGGAGGCGGTGGGGTGCTGGAACACCTGTAGAGAGTTTCTCGGAGGGGGGTTTTCTTTTTGTTCTTTGATAAGATTTTGTGATGGAAGCTTACTCTATCCTACCTATCTGCGGTTTTACTTATTTACTCGTTTGTCTACATACTTGCTGTATCGGTCCTTGGCTTCTAGCGGTGGGGTGGGGTAAGGATTGTAGACGGCGAACTGGTAAGGTTGAAGGGATGGGAGGGTAAGAAATAACTGAGTTGTATACTACTCAGTATCAAGCGACTCATAAGTGCCCGTCTCGCTTCTCGCCCGGGACGAGTGAATTGAATCCTTCTGAAATCATAGTCAAAGCGCTTGATTGTTCGTGAAAGATGTGCTGTCCCCATATTTGAATTTAGAGAGTTTTCATTAGGAATACCGCATCATTGATATCCCCTGCGGTGTTGGTAGTGCCGAATCTTCCTACATCATTCTAAAGAGACGGTGAACTTGTTTCTTTTCTTAATAGCTTCAGACATTACATTCGGAGTAGATTCAGTATTATCACACTATTTATATATATATAAAAATATACAAGGCATAGAGATAAAGTATCCGAACAGTTGATTTAGGTTAACCCGCAAAATAATCCCTGTTCTGTACGAAAACTTTTTACCCCTGGCACTTGTAAATATAAATCATAATCTAACCTGGAATGCTCTCAACATTACTCTATTGAAATTTTTCTTGAAAGAATCCTTTGGAGGGCCCCACTGGTATATGTATGATCAATTGTGTAAATAGTTTTAATTTTTGATTTTGCGATGAGGATATGCACGATAAACTAGAATGAACGCTGTTTGAAACATTTGATGCGGGAAGGTTACGTAGCTCGGCATTGTCGCATAATGGGAAAAATGTATTGGGTTGCGCTCGGTCTCCCCGCCTGAGGAGGTTCCGGTTGAATCAGTATAAGGACGATACCAGGGTATCTGCCTTGTTTGGGTGCTTCCCGGCTAGTGTATGATACCTTCCTGTTTTCAGAGGAGGGATAGAATACGAAAGGCTTTTTTTGGAACACACCGTGCGAGTACTCGAGTACATACACGGCTATGCCAGGCATCGTGGTCAAGTCGGCGAGCACGGGATGTGGCGGGGACACTTGAATCGTCACTCCGGCCCCAAAGATTACCCGACTTGAGTGACAAAGCCTCCTCTGCTCGAGCACACCTATCTAAAATATACTGGTAAAGCCACAGAGCGACGGATTTTCGGTAGAGGCTAGACGATAAGAGGGGTCGAGGGGAATTTGAGAGGATCTCGGGTTTTGATTGAGCCCTGCGGATTGGGAAGAAGTCGGTTCATCGACTTGTCTCGTTTAATTGTTTACGGTTAAATGTGTCAGGAGCCACCGTTAACTTCTTTTTAATCGGGAAGCTGGACAACGAACCCGGGATAAACCCACCACTACTTGCCTTTTTCAGAAGCATCCGGATACCTTGGCACTAAGAATGGAGCATCGATGCAAATTTAACGATTTGGCGCCAAGGCATCTGTATACTTTTTGAAAAACGGCAAGTGATCAGCTAAATGAACGTGGCTATGGCCGGTTCTCAGGAGTCCCTCACTATGGATAACGCTTGTGAGGGGAGTAAAGTTTCCCCTCTGGCTCCTGCACTGCGGCACGCTGCCGGTATCGTACAGTATCACGGTACTGTAACGGTATCTGGGGGAACGGAGGAACTGTGTTACCATGAGACGGCCGCGGCTTCTATGGAACCTTCCGTACCGTCTGCTCAAAAAAGCTCCATCATTACTCGTACTGTATGGGTACTACGGTACCGGTATACAAATACAAACCCCCTTTGCTTCCTTGCTCTGCTCCACCAAGCACTGGTGCATGGGAGTATAATACTGTATCGGCATTACACGAGTACAATTGCCTGTAGATTATTATTCACTACTCATCGTCGTCCGAAAAAAAAAAAAAAAAAAAAAGAGACCTTTCTTCTCCTCTTGCCCTTTGGCCGTTCTTATTTCAGCCCTGTTAAAAGTGCAGTACAGTACGGTACGGTACGGTAGGAGTAGGTTTTCGGGTTGCGAGTGAGAAGAGGAGCTTTCGCCAAGCTTTGTAATCTCCGCTGGATCCTGGCTTACCCTTGTGGTTTGACCTGTTTGGGGTTTCCCAAGAGATCCATGTGCCTGCATATAACTTCCCCCTTTCACGTTATTTATTTTTTGCTTTATTGGGAAGCTGCGCTAGGTTTTCAGTTGGCCAGAGACTCGAGTTCTCTTTTTTTTGAATTTTTTTCGTCCCCCGTCCCCGTCCCCGTCCCGATCTCGACGGAGAGTACTCGTAGGGAAAGGAAAAGGAAATCACCTCTGGTGGCGGCGGTGCTATCGGTAGCGCTAGCGCCGCTCGTAAGGAGGCTCGCCTGAACCGCGCTGTGCGTTTCTACTGGTTGAACCTGGCCTCAGCGATGATGGCAGAGTGTGGGATGGGATGAGGGAGATGCTCGAGTACCGTAGAGATGTACCGGTATTTAGGGAATTCCGGACAAAATGAACGGTCAGATCTCGGCCAATCGTGCACAAGATTTGTGTTTATTCTCGGGTCAATGGGTTGGCGAGTGCAGGTACAGCACGACTAACGGCCTCTGGTCACATACGATATGTCTACCTGTAGTCGGGCTCTTGTATCATACTCTACAGTAACTTGGAATTCATGCGACTGTGACCATATTCCACTATTGACATCCTTTGCCACTTTTTCCCGTTCTTTACCCTTCGTTTCTGCTTTTCTGTTCCCCTTGCCCTAAGTTCTCGGAATCAGGTACATACACGCACCTCGGTAAAGTATCGTACCGGTACATACATTCGGTGTACCAAAAGGCCTTACCGTCCATCGTACTCTACTTTACTTCGACAAAGTACCGTATGTACCGTTCTCTCAAAAACCAGAGCAGAATCCTGGCTCTCTCCAATTTCCTTCATAGCTGACGGACTGTCTCAGCTCTAGTCTAGCCATAACGAGACGAGAAACGGGCACGCGCCTTTCCGCTCTCTCTTCCGCGCTGCTCTTTCCTCCCCACCCACCACCCCCTTCTCCACTGTTTTCACCCTCTCCTCCTCCACCCCCCTTCCCCTTCACTCTCTTACCAACGGGTTCTCAGCCAGAGGCTCTTCAAATTCGTCTTCGCTGCTTTTCGGTCAGCGAGCCTCTATCAGTCATTCCTTAACCCTCACTTCGGGTGCAGATCCCCTGGCCTGCCTCACCATAGTCATTCATTCATTGCCAACGAAGTTATCGTCCATTCACTCGTTAATACATTCTTTGCACTTGTTGCCTATCACGCGTTTCTGTTCAATTTTTAACAGTCTATCTAACCATTGGTCACTGGAGCTGAAAAAGAAAGAGAGAGGGAGAGAGACTATCCCTGCCAGTATTTTTTTCTTCTTCTGAATTCAGCACCATACTTGCGACAGGAATACATTGGCGGCTGCGATTGCAATTCACCCAATATCATACATTGTGGCCTTGTCATTATATTTACTGTTGGACGGACATTGGGTCGTTTCCAATCACTTGGAAGGTTGGTATCAATGACCCTGGGGGATGTTTGTTGCAACGGCGGAAAAATGGAGGGCTGCCGACATTTGCTGCTCTGAAGGCCAGGCTTGGTTGTTTGTGTTTGCTAACTCGTATTCCAGTTTAATCATGCATCCTAGAAGACGCCATACTCAGATGCGTCGGTCGGTGGCCGCTATACCCATATCGGCGCCATTTGAGAAGGCTCCTACGATAACTCTCAAGGGACGCGCTGATACGACCAGTGACACTTCTGATTCTACTTCGACATGTAAAGATGGCGATACTTCCTCTCGATGCGAGAAGCCTGCTGGTGCCTCTAACTCCACGTTGCCAATTATCTTTGGGTCAATGTAAGTTTGTGTCATTTTTTGAAATGTCAAGCATGAAGAAAGGTTCTAATAATTGGATCAGGGTTCCTATCTTTATTGCCATACTGGTACTGGTGTGGCTACATCGGAGACACACTCAGAAACTCAAGAGAGAAGACGCGATGGACAAGACGAAGAGTATGGATTTTGGATTGGATATTGGACCCGCTAGTAAATATTCCGCCAATGGTACCCCTGGAGGAGAAAAATCTAGCGGGAACGGACGCCGCCAACTCTCCATGGATATTGATGTTAACTCACCTTATCTGCTCCCGGCCGGGATTCACGGTTCGAAAGAGAGTTTACACTCACTGGCTAGAAGTGGTGATGATCGCTATGGACGCCCGATGACTGCCGATTCGAGGTGTAGTCCGAGCTCTCCCCTCGCTCATGGTTCTTCTCCTTGGTCGGACCCAAACTCACGCCAGATAAATCGTAACAATGGCAACAACCGCGATCGCGATTCTTCACTCTATGAACCCTCAACCAGGCACGATGATAGCCCGGATGGTTCGCAGATGAGCATGACGGCTGAATTGCTAAGTGGAGCCCAACAGATGCCCACATCTACCCCACCACGGTCTACTTCACTTCCAAAGGATTCCCCATCACGTGTTCCCCGTATCAGTGTTCCGACTCCAGCTGTCATTAGGCCACCTGCTCATGGTTCCTCGATCAACAATTCTCGTGAACAAGATTCTTACATGAGGGATGATGACCTCCATCGTAGCCATATGCACTTGGCCAAGCAGGTCGATAGTGTTCAGCAGCCAGCATCCACCAAGGCTCCGAATGGATTTCCATCGGCTCTTCAGGTTGGACAAGCGTCTTCTGGCCCGCCAACGCTTCCACGGATTGGTGTCACTTTGAGCCCGTCGCCTGATCTTGGAGAAGCCGTTGGAGCTGCCTTGGATGGGCAAACTGAACAAAAGCCCCGACCAGTTTCTGATGATCAAAGTGATTATGGAGATGGTATCCAATTTAGGCTCTCCACTGCTTCTCCGGATAGTAACCATGCTGCAGCCGCTGCTGCTCCTGTCCCTGAACCCCGCAAGAGTTTAGTACCTGGTGCTTTTGACAACCGGAGACTTTCCATGGGGTTCCGTCCGCTTCCTCCAGATGGCAACCCTGATGATACGGCCGAAGAGAGAGCTATGAGGATCAGATCTTTCTACAAGGAATACTTCGAAGATTCTACTCCTGCGCCACCAATGCCCAATATCCCCGCACCCGAGGACTACCAAGGCTATGGACAAGACTACTACGACGATTCGGCTCCAGTTTATGACCCTGGTACCGGCCGGTACCAGATTCCCGGTGCCAAACCTTTCGCTGAACCACCCACCCGCCGCGCTATGACCCCTCCCCCTCGCATGCCTCCTCGGTTTAACCCCGGCCCTCAATCAAGAGTTGGATCTGCTGCTGGTGGGCGCTATATGCCCCCTGGTCCACGATCTTTTTCTTCGGCCAGTGGTTTTATTCCCGGCGGACGTCCGCCACCACACAGAAGGCCAATGGCCCCACCCCAGCCATTGAACATTCTTCCGACACCTCATTTACTTAAAGAGGACGCATTTGCTTCACCAATCATGTTTGCACCTCCATCCAGAGTTCCTGGATCGGATCGCGGAGGTATGCGTGGTGGTCAGCGTCCGTATTCTCCCTCAGTCTCTCCTCACATACCGCTTGCGTCGGCATTTGACGAACTTGCGGTGCTCCCAACACCTCATATGTTGAGAAACTCTTCAACCTTCACAGCGCTTGACTTTGCCCCTCCAAGAAAATTCAGGGAGGACGGTGGCATGGGTAGTGATGCTGGTAGCATCAGAAGCAATAAGAGTGGTGTCTCGGCCCTGCAAGTACAGAATATCAGGAACGGAGCCTACCGTGTATCACGACTTCCCCAGGACGTTGTGCCTGTGAAAGAAGATATGACATCGAATCTCAAGCCAACATGGGTTATGCGGCCCTAACGCCCTCTCTTTAATACTTCAACAATAATTCTCTGTTGTTCTGGTGTAAGGTACGGTTTCTTTTCTGCAGCGTTTTCGACAGTAACGACTTCCAAACCCGAAGGAACGCAGGACGACCGGCGGAAGCATCTCATTGGTTCCTATTTCTCTTATCTTACGACGTTTGGGGGTTTTCGAGTGAATCGAGCACCGGCTCGGGTGAAAGTTTCAAGTGCAACAACTTTTAACAAGTAACGATGGGTGTCATGAAGGCAGCGTCTTTCTATGGCTTGTATAGATGTGAAAGTTTCTTTTTTTCTTTTTCGGAGGGTTAATTCTGGGTTCTGGTTGCCGGGTATGCTAGCTCAGGGAGATTTGGGGATAATTGATATATCTTGTGCAGTACGGATTTTGAGCGGCACCCGTTTGCTCGTTTACGGGCCCGTTCCTTGTAATACTTCGATGTTGTCTCTGGGACGGAACCCTTAACTATTTATTTTCTCTTCTCCATAAAGTTTCTCAGGAACCGCTTCGCTTGTGCGGTTGGATGGGAAATGGATGAATGGATGGATTGATTGATCGGTCAGGCTAATATGAACAAATTCCTTTCTCGTCATCACCGTTTACATCATCATATTCTGGAGGGCCATTGTGTATTATATATATTGGAAGCATATCCATCTTTCCTTTCAAAACTAGGTTGTCAATATATTGACCTCCGTAATTCATTTCCTCTTTTCTGTCTGTTTTTTTTTCTCCCACTCCTCCTGGGATGCGCTAATTGCTTTTCTTTGCTTCCCACCCGCTCTTTTATTCTCTCTGTAACGCCCCGTACCCATGAATCCCTTAGTGTTCTCGCAATATACCCCGCTCTTGACTTGGGGGTAATCCCTTCCTTGCAGCTATCTAGTCGTAGTTTTATTTTTATCCTTGTTTTTATACCTTTTTTCTTTGAATTTTTCCTGCTTGGGGGTCTCCTTTTTGCCTTGTATTTCTGCTGTATTGTGTGTAAACTTGTATTATTTACTTTTTCCTAATAGGTTGGTTGGTAGATGTGAATAGATTTGGTCACTCATTCTCGTTCTTGCGTGCCGTTGGAAGAGTGGCGGTGCTTGGCTGGTTGGTGGATGGGGGTTGTTTGTGTAATAACAGCCGTGTCCCTTCCCCCTTTTTTTTTCGTCCGGCTTGTTTTATGATAACGTGATTGGTATCATACTCGTAACACTCGAGTACGAGTAAAGTATGATAACTTACTCGAGTATAATGAGGGAACTCTGCTCGGAGTTCTTTTGCTAAGAAATATTACGCATCTTCAACTACCAAAAGGGTTTCAACCACAAGTCTAATGAGAATTATAGTTCTATTAGGTGGTAGAGTTAGTGATTCTCTGCACACTAATAGGGAGAGAATAGAAATATCTCAAGTTTTCACAGAGATATTGGGGTTTAAAGTTTTACCAGTTGCAAGGGGAATGTCCAGGGTATTTTCAGGTACAGTACCGGTAGGTTAATTACCGTAAACCTCCCTAGCAGAGACTGTTGACTGTTATTCGCCAAGATATTAACCCGTATAAACTTTAGTCTTGGTAGATTAATCCGCTGTTAATAAACGAGAGTACAGAGTTCCCTTCATTGATGAGTCACCGCACGCTGCTGTCGACGGGAATGCGGCGTGCTGTGCGATGCCGCTGGATCTAGCACGCCGATCGATGGTGGGGATGTGAGCAGAGCGGGTAAGCTAATTTAAGCTGAGTGTATGGTAAAGGGTATTCAAAGTTGAAAATCAAAGAAAAGCTCAGGATTAAATTCCCTATATGGTCAGATAGCTGCTGCCTTCGCAGCCAATGCCATCACAAAAGTCCAATGGTATGATAAAAAGCTGTGAGCGAAAGTTGCACAAGTTTTGAATTCCTGGTATGAAAGCTCTCCGGAACGTAATAGGTGACAATTTAAACACCGTGATACGAAGATTCTCCCATTCGGTCCATAATTTAACTCTGGGGTTACGTTATCGCAGTCGGATCGTCGATCCAATCAATCCTTACCCCTTCGCGATCCTCTTCCTGCGCCGGACTTCCTCTCAATTACCCTTTCCAGAAATAGAACAGCGGTGGAAGCACAACTTTTCGTTCGGTCGAGATCTACAACGGTTACTCGGGCGGCTGCTCAGTAGAATAAGCATTCGCGAAAGAACTGGGGTTGACGGACTAACCAACGAGAGGGGGGCGTACGGTACGAGCACACGCTGATGCGGGTGTAGCTCGAAGGATGCCCGTATCTTGAACTTTGGCCGATCCCATTCGGAAGACCGATTGATACATATCGCTAGGGGATCTCAAGCACGATTGAGGAAGTATTGGGAATGATGGTAACACTATAATACTACAGTGATAAGTATTGATGGGGTGGGGATGAAGGTACTGTACAGGTACTGGGCCGTAGTGCCCTTCTTCAGGTCGCGTCTTGCGCAGTACGAGTAGCATTCTCGCGGTGTACGGCACTGGGATTCTAATAGGGTGATGCACATGATACTCGAGTACCAATATGATACAGTGCGAGTACAGTACTCAAGCACGGAACAGATACGGGTGCGGAAGTGAAGGGCCGCTCCCCCACCACAGGACTGATCCTGGATCAGGGCAAAAAGAGATACCCAACTGTGGTACTTTACTGGTCATTTATCCTGTGCTCGGCGTAAACTGTGTCACTTCAGCTCCAGAATTGGACGTTAGCTGTCAATTCCTGGACGTGGCAAGTGTAATTTTCATGGTCCTTTTGGGTGCGAATTTGGGTGACTTGACTGGTAGGGAGGGGAATAAGGAGGCAATTTGTCAAGAGGGGGTCTGCTAGAAGAGTGGAGTAAACTAATTTATGGGGGCTACAGGTGACAAACCATTGCGCTCCTCCTCTTCCTTCTCCGGATCGTACAAGTTTTGTCTTTCCAGGGAAGAACTGAAGCACCAGGAACTCTTTTTCTCTTCGTGCCCCCCATCCCCCCTATTTGTTTGGTCTTTTCCCCGCCAACTCGCTTGCTCTCGCCACCTTCCCCTCTGCTCCTATTCCCTCCCTTTCTTGAGTGACGAGGAGAAGAGAGCGGGCGCAGGTGTAAAGAGAAGTGAAGGGGAGAGAGAGGTATACGGTTGCTAAGTAAGTTACGGTGAGAAAGCGGGGGCTGAGGTACTTTCGGTCTCGGCTTGTGCATGTGTGAGAGTGAGAAGGATTTCAATCTCCTCATTCCACGCGACCCCAAATACAGCTCCAGTCTTCCTCATCTCCCCCCCCTTTCTGTCCGTGCCGCGAGGTTTGTTGTTTTCTCGCTTCTCCCCCCCCATTCACACTTAATTTCATCAGAGTTTGGATTCTCACGGGATCCTCACCTGTCTGATTGTTGTTTTCTGGGTCGATTTCAGCCCTATCCACTCTTTTATTTTTCGACACCGGACGCATTCGATTGTCGTCCCCACTACAACAACAACAACAACAACAACAAGCCTTAGGCAACTCTCACTCCCTCACTTCTATTCTCGTCTTGTTCGACTTTTCAATCATCACGGGATTATTTATCTTGGATGAGCTTGTAATTCGTTCCCTTTCGCTTCTCTAGTTGTAGTTGTCTACTCCTTCTGGAGGTTTGACGGCGCCATTTCCTTGATCATGAACAACGCAACAGGTATGTTTATCTATCTTGAATTTTATATACTCCAACACTAGATTGTTGTTGATGGTCGGCTGATTTTTGGAGCTACCACTCCTACTCCCAATCCTCCTCCCAATCCTCCCCAGACAACCATCGCCCCCCCTCCTCCAGCTACGCAGATAGATACAGTTATCACTACAACCTCTGCCTCCTCCTCACGGAGAGTCACGACTACAGTTATAACCTCTACCTCAGTTCCGTCAACGACAACACGACCGCCCTCAAAGACCTCGATAGTGTCGTCTTCGGGTTCGGTTACATCCAGTTCGAGTTCTACTTCCGATGTATCTTCGTCAACCGCTCTCCCGGATAGTGGTGGGGGCGGGGGCGGACTGAATGGGACCACGAAGGTAGTTGTCGCGGTCGTGGTTCCGATAATTGGTGTCGCGTTAATCGCGATTGGATTGCTGTTTCTTTGGAAGCGACGACAAAAGAGCAAGGCCGATGCGGAAGCCCGGAGGAAGGAAGTGGAGGAATATGGCTACAATCCGAACCAGAGCCCCCACGGAGGCGCTGCTGCAGGAGCCGCGGCGGCTCGGGGTGTTGATGGCGAAGACGGACAGTATGAGATGGCAGAAAATGAAACAAGCGGTTACAGAGGGTGGGGATCGACAAACGGTGGTAGGAAAGTATCGGGAATGAGCTCTAGCGTTGCAACTAGTCAACAACCGCTGTCGCCTGTTGGAATGGGATTTTCTGAGGGAGGATATAATAGACCATTAGAAGGTCCTGATGGGTATGCTGGTGTAGCAACATCTCCGAGCGCGTCAACGTTTCCTGCAGGCAATTCACCCTCCACCGATGGACACTCTAATGCTCCTTTAATTAACGGTCGTGGCAATCCTCCTAGTACTGCAGATTCTAGTGTTATTGGCGCCATGAATGGGCCGCAGACGGCGGATAATACGGAGGGAGTCCATCGGGGGATATCCAATGCATCATCCAACTATTCTGCCGTTACGCATTCGACACAGTCCGATATGGGCCAGCCCCTCTCACACCACGATGCCCAATACTATGGTGCGGATGCCGTATACGAAGACGGATACTACTATTCTGGTCACCCACCCCACCAATACCCCGATGACGCAGGATATTCACAAGCGCCGGTGATCAGGGATGTCCAGGCAAGAAGGAATACGCGTATCGAAACTCCGACAAACACGCACTTCCCCCAGCAAGGAAATACCGGTAGTGGAATCGCACAGAACTTTTGAAGATCGGCAGGGGCAGATGCATTCTACGTGACGCAAGTTCTTGCCCATATAGTTCCGTCTCTGTGTTTTCAAAGGTGGACATATTTCCACACTTTCGGCTTCACCCATCGAGGAGGGTTCTGTCTCTGTGGTTTGTTTTCTCGCACCATACTCACCTAATCTTTTGTCTCTCACTTGAATACTGCACCCAGACATCAATTTTCGGGATAGCTCTAGCATTTTCTTACAATATTTTATTTTTCCGCTGTAAATGCAAAATTCCTCACTTCGCCATTACCCTCTTATGTCACTTTTCGCTCTTTCGGGCCTTTTCTCTTTTCAAGCGGGTTGTCACTACTTACTTACCGATATGGGTCAACTTTTTCTTACTTGCATGTTTTCAATCAATTCCTTCTTTTCCAAAACTTTAGCAAAGTAGGATATATAATCTAATGTTGGAGCTACTTTCTTTTTCTTGTTTATTTTTCTGTTTCCTACTACCTGGGTTCTGTGATTGGTTTGGAGGGACGCGGTGGTAATAGAAGAAGGAACGATCAATCGATGAGGGGGGATGGGTTGATGGATGGTGTGGGCCCTGTGATTGGAGGAAGGTGTTGGAAAAAAGTGAATATTTTATTTTTTTCTAACAGTAAAGGGATGTTTACGTTTGAGATGGATATTTTCTTCAACTACTCTTACCTCCACTTCTCGATTGGGGCGTGTATGCTTTGCTGGTATCATACCGTACTTCATCGTCATATCTTCTCTTCGTAGCGCCTTCGCGGGTCACTTTCCGCCCCCCCGTCAATATACCGTTTAAATGCTTTCTTTTTCTATTATATAATATCGAAACTTATGCGAGTGGTGATGAGTTGAGTAGTATAGGTCTGTTGAACTTTGGCTCATTCGTTGAAATTACTGTGCTTGTAGTCGTTTTTTTTTTTTTCACGGCTACGGCCAATCTACGCTAACCTTTGGAGAAGGAAAGGAGCGTCGAGCTCTCGCCTGGTGACCGGGGGAGGGATCCCGTTGTTCGAGTAGTCGAGGCAATTGGGCCAAACCAAAGGTGCACGGCAGACTTACCCTTGATACCCTGTGCAGGTACTAGTAGTGTCTGGATGCTCGCTGTGGGGGTCGAATTGAGTGGAGAGGACATGTGTTATTGTTCGCATATTTTTTTGCGAATTGCGAGTCGCATGTTTGATCCGTGCTTCCCTTCACGAACTGATTTGCGGTGGCTTGTGATACGGTATTCGGCGACCGGGAGAGAGGTGTTGGCGTCAGTTGGATTGATTTTGAATGTGGGTGATCGTGGGGTTCAAGGGAAGTTGGGATTGTGGGATCTTTGGGCGCCGGCGGATTGGTTGGATGTGCGGCATCATGTGCGTACGAGTGCCTACGTACAGTATCATACATGGTGCAGTAATTTTATGAGTGCTTGGGTGTCGTGGTTTATTTGTGGTGGATTTGAGTATGGAAGGGTATATTACAGCACCGTAGAAACTGGAATCATTATGATTGGGCCTCACAATTAGACGTTAAGAATTCCCCTCTTTGGATTTAAGGGGGCAATCGGTGCGAAAAAAAAAGCAGGCTTTCAGCCCACCACTGAAACAAATAAAAAAGAAAAAAACAACACAAACCTTACTAGGAAAGGCAACTCCAACGTCCGGACCCCAGGTCCAATAATTCCCAGTTTCCAGGGTTACTTGCTTCCCACGAGGGGCTAGTCTGAGGTGGTGGTGATGCGGAGAAAAGCCTGCGAATGACAAGTGTTTAGGCGGGACCATCATACAGGAAGGAGGCTTTTATCATCGTGTTCTCTCCTCTTGCCCGTGCTCGTACTCGTACGAGTTACGGTCGGTACAGTAGTTGTCCTCTCCGTTTCGGGATCAAGAAGGTTGTAGCTGTAACGGTACGAGTAGAAGAACAATTGCAGTGCGCGGTATGATAAGTTGGGTTATCATATGCTACTCTGGTACCGGTATTTGGAGGATGACCGAATCGGTCCAAACTCCGCATAGGGTTCATTGGGTAGGTTTTTGTCAATCATGTCGATTGCTGGTGATGCCACGCTTGAGGCTCTGTTCTGATGGTCCGGACGAGCCAGTCTTGAGCCTCAGAATGAAAAAAAAATAAAAATAGGTGGACTCAATCATGGAAGGAGCGAAATCCACCGCCTCCCCGTGCCCAGCAATTATTTGTCCAATCGAATATCGCGGTTGCGGTGTGTAGCTCTCTCATGCACCGGAACCAAAGGATCCTTCCCGCTCCTGATCGGCAGACAGTGCTTTGAAGGGGTGCAAAAAAGGACTCTTCAGCCCGGATATAATCAATTAGCTTTCTTGCCTGGATCTGTATGCCTGGATCAAGCCCTGGATTGACTGAACCGACTGATTGAGTGAGGTTGATGGGGAGCATCTCAGAACCGTACATTGATTTTTCCACAACCCACGTTCCTCCCTAGCAACCGTTCATTGGCTTGCCATATGGTACACGATATGGTTGACTCGCATTTCCTTTGTCCCGCGTCTCCCGATAACAAACGAGATATCCCGTGGGTAGAGAGGCGGGGTGGAAGGGAGTGAGCGAGGGGGGTTTCCAGAACATCGTTACTCTGCTGGCAAAATAGCTGCTAAAATTTCGGTGAAATAGTGAGATTGAGAAGGGGAGATTTCCCAAGTAGATACCCTCCCCCCAAAAAAAAACCTTTTTCTTGGACAACCTTCCTCTATTTTCCCTTCTAATTCTTTAAATTTTTTTTTTTTGTTTCCCTACTCTTTTCTGTTACGCTGCCTGACATTGGAGACCTGCTTCCCCCCTTTCCCCCCTTTCAATTTCTCGCCCTTTAAGGGATAAAATTAATTTGAGGAACTAGAAGAGGACAGACCAACTTTCGACCCATTCACGTGACGGTGGCATCTCATAAGTTGCCCCACCATCCCCGGAGCCTCATCATCTGCAACGGTGGAATAGCAGCATGTATGAGAAACTCCTTTCCTTTTCCTTATTATCGTTTGTGAGGAGAGGGAGAGCAGGACTGGAGGGGATGTCCTTGCAAATCCGGCTGACAAACTACTCCCGCGTTCCTTCTCCACAGGAAGTTCGGAAAGACTTTGGCCAAGCGGCAATTGGACATACCCGAATACGCTGCTAGCTTTGTCAACTACAAAGCTCTCAAGAAGGTATCGTTGAGTCGATAAATGCTCCTTTTTTGGGGGTGCCTTTGCCCTCCTCCTTCTCAATCGGCCCCGTGGATTATCATTACCCCCCCTGATTGTTGTGGTTGTGGTCGTCGTTGTGTCTTTTATGGTGGTAGTACAAAGCTTGGTACTGATTGAGGGTATATAGCTTATCAAGCATCTGGGGGTCGGAGCGAAACCTTCTGCACCTCCGGTACCTTTCCAGAGCCCTGGCGGCCGGTCCTTCAATGATCCGCAGGCTGCGCTTCAGGCGAATAGGGCTACTTTCTTCTTCAGACTTGTTAGTTTGCCAACCTCCCCCGAGAGGGTTTACCTGGAAAAACTAATGGGCGTAGGAACGAGAGCTGGAGAAGGTCAATACCTTTTACTTGCAGAAGGAGGAAGAGGTTTGCCCCTTAGAATTTATTGTTTGAATGCTGAAGCGGGAACTTATTTTTTTGGTGGTGGCGGTGGGGATATAGTTGAAATTACGGCTCAAGACCCTAACGGATAAGAAGAAGATTATGCAATCGAGAAGTCAGACTACTTCGAAGATTTCCGCGACTTATATAACCTTGCAGGAGGGGTTCCAGCAGTTTGAAAACGACCTGAATAAGCTGCAGCAGTTTGTTGAGATAAATGCTACCGCATTTTCAAAGATTTTGAAGAAGGTTTGAAGGCCTCCGTCATGTGCTATGGTTCGTTTTTTGCTGATGGGAGTTTTAGTGGGATAAATCGTCGAAGGTATAGTAGCCTCGGCAGTAGGGGCTAGAGTATCATGGCGCTTATTTGGCTGCGTTCTAGTCACGGACAAAGGAGCTATATCTTTCCAGAGCTGTCGAGGTCCAACCTTGTTTCAACAGAGATGTCATTACTGAACTTTCTGATCAGGCGACGACGAGTTTATTGGAGCTGGAGGCATGGGCGGAAGGAGAGAACATTACTTTTGATAGTAAAGACAGCGATCAATCGACAGATGGCCGACTCCTAGGTTCTGGTGGAGGGGATGAGGACACAGAGCTTTTGAAGGCGGTGTTTTCGGAAAATACAACTGCCTTGAAGGAATGGATGAAGAGGTTAGAATCGTCAGAGAACCCACAACAAGCCGTGACACGAACGTTTCTTGCCGCAATAGCAGAAGGATCCGAGGAGTCTCTGAGAGTATTGATGGATTCGGGGATGGTGGATTTCCATTATGAGGACGAGATAAACGAGAGGAATTGTTTGCATGAGGCGGCAAACGCCAAGAGGGTGTCGGTGCTGAACGAGCTCTTAAAACGTGGTGTCGATGCTAGCCGAGCGGATGTCTACGGGAGGATTCCTCTGCATTACGCAGCGATGCACGGCCGTGTTGAGATGGTTCAGGTGCTGGTTAATGTCAAGCCTTCCACGATTGATGCTGTGGATCATGACAACTTCACACCTCTGATACATGCCATAGCACACAACCAGCAGGAGGTTGTACGTCAATTGATCGATTGCGGTGCTAGGGTTGACCCTCGAGATGAGAAGGATTATATTCCGCTCAATCTGGCATGTCAACATGGGTATTGCGAGATTTCGGAGATCTTGTTACAACATAAGGCTCGAATCCTACCTGATGCGGAAGGGCTTTATCCACAGCACCTAGTTGCACGGTCCGGCAAGTCTGTACAGCTCCTCATGACGTTAAAGCAATATGGGGCAAACCCGAATGAGTTGGATAAGCTATTCCAGTGGGCTGCCGTATTCCATGCTGCGAGCGAGGGACATGTTGAATGCTTAAAAGCTTTGTTGGAGAGTGGAGCTCGAGGGGATATACTTGATGAGAAAGGATTATCAGCAATGTATTATGCGGCCTGGGAAGGCCATCTAGAGTGCATGCAGCTTCTTTCTGCCACCGGAGGAGCGCTTGGAGGTTTGGGAACTGCTGCTCCAGTGAGGCCGTCACCAGCGTCTATTGCTTCGACGGTATCTGGAACGCAGATGACTATCGATTCTGATGGAATTCCAGATCTTTCTCTTCCCCCTCCCATACTTCCCCTCCGGAGATATGGGCATAACTTCCTGGAGAATAAGACATTTGTTCAACTCGCGTTTGACGAGCCAATTGCATTCTATCACGAAGGCAAACACCCTGCTGCAAGGCTTACGATATCATCGAAATCATCCGATCTCATTCCTCGAAATATACTTCTTCCCTTGAATGAAGATGCCAAGATTGTGTCTTTCCAGATTGATACATTGGATATGTTTACCATCGACTTTGATATTTACCCAACATTTGGGTCCAAGGTCATCGCGCGCACGGTGGCTTTACCTAATACCTTTAACTCCCAGAGCTCTGGGCATTGCGTGCTCCCGCTCTTTGATTCAAGGCTTAGAGCTATCGGGCAAATTTCATTCAACTTCCAGATTATCAATCCATTCCAGGGTGTCCCTCTGGAGATTACCCACTTTGCGACGTACTGGAAGGCAACAAATCAGTTTGACTCACATCCGAACGCACTTATCACTGGGTCGTCGTTAGCTGGGGAATATGTAAGGCTTTGCATCCAGCTCACCAGTGACGGGGTACCGGTTATATACCCTTCATGGAGTATCCCGTTCAGTGGGCTTGAAGTCCCCGTTTGCAGTGTCACTCACAACCAATTCCAGAAGATTGGTGCCCAAGCAGGAAGCGAGGAAGCCCAACAGCGATTACCCAATATCCAAAGCTTGGCAGAATTACATTTCCTTCTGGCCTACTCGTTCTTGACCCTCCAGCGGGTGTTGTCGTTGTTACCGGTTGACGTACATCTCGATCTCAACATCATTTACCCGACGTGTGCGGGGAAGCGGTACCATGGGCTTGGTGGATCCATAAATGCTAATTCTTTTGTTGACGAGGTGTTGACCGTGGTTTTCGATCATGCTAGGACGCTGAAGCAGGCATCACCAGATCTCACCCGGTCGATTGTTTTTTCGTCGTTTAATTCTAATGTGTGCACAGCCCTGAATTGGAAGCAGCCGAACTGTATGGAGTTCGCTATGTATAATTCAACATTACTTCTGCTGACTGCTATGTAGATCCGGTGTTCTACTGCAATGATCTTGGAAAGGAACCGAATGACGACCTTCAAGGGACAGCATCTTGCGCTGGAAGTCGAACCTCATTGAAGGAGGCGGTTAGGTTTGCGTCTAGCAATAACCTGATGGGTATAATATGCTCGTCTAGGCTTATGGTAGGTGGTCTTACCCTTCGTAGGCATGGATTGTCACTCATAAGTATAGGAAATGGTCCCTGCTCTTGCGCAGAGCGTCAAGGTTGCTGGCCTAGTGCTGGTAGCACACACAGCAAATGATCCCTCCCCATCAATCGTGTCATGCGTCGATGGCGTTTTGAGTAAAGAGGGGGTATTGAAGTTTGAGGAAACGATAGACATGTAAACAGGAATGCGCTTTATTTCTTCATTTCCCTTGTTGAGGGTGTTGATGCGCCGCATTATTTTTCTTTGGTCGTTTATGTCTCTAAGGTAGATTGAAAGCTCATTTGCGGTTTTCTTCAATTCTTATCGCTCCCTATACACTCATTCATCCATAAAGAGCTGTGTTTCTGTGTGGTGTAATGTCATGTTCCGTATGTTTAATTTTCATATGTACATAGAGCTCATCTCGTAGACCGTGACCACGTTCATCAATGCATGCATGGTCTATCCAGATGTTGTATCCATCACTCACGCGGCGGTAGTAGCAGCCTGCGGATACGGATCCGCCACAGAATTATCCAGCAAGATAATCTTGTGCCCATCACTCATTACCAAACTCCAATCCAACGTCTCAAACTGGAGGCCCCCACAATTAGCCCTCCACCCACCCCACCAGCGCTACCAGCACTGCCAAAAGCTCACCAAAGTGTATGGGATAGCAAGGTGGGGAAAAACTCACGAGCCCCATTCTCCCCCTTCGCACGCTACGAAAGCGCATGATCCCCTCACCCCTCGTCCCCTTGACGCCATAAGCGATGTCAATATCCCCACGCAGCAGACTCACGGTGCCCTGAATCCACGGCATCCTACTCTTGAACGAGATGTCCTCGCCGAGGGATTCCAACGCTACGGGATGCACGCGCAGCGCGTACAGCGTCGACGAGACCACGCTCGAGGAGGACTTTTGGTAATTGAAGATGCCAACGGCCGCTAGTAGGAGTAGGCTTGCGAAGAGTGGGATCGTGAGGAGGGTTGAGGTGGGGGTTTTGGTTGGGTCTGTGGGATGTTGAG
>QLOI01004530.1:0-25112 GCA_003313605.1 Tuber umbilicatum | reverse complement strand
TACTGAAACCTTCAATGAACCTGCGGTAGAAGTTTGCAAACCCCATAAAGCTCTGGACCTCAACGACACTATTAGGTGGTAGCCATTTCTTAAGTTCGGCTACCTTTGCCTCGGTCATGGATATTCCGCGATCAGATATCTTATATCCGAGAAATTCAACCTCTCTCTGATGGAAGGTTGATTTCTTTATGCTAACGCATAAGCGTGCTTCCCTAAGCCTTTCGATTACTCTACGGACTAGGGAGACATGCTCTTCCATTGTCTCAGAGTAGATCAATATATCATCCATATAGGCGATGACGCCTTCATCTAATAGGTCCCTGAAGATCTCCTTAATCATGCCTTGGAAAGTTGCCGGAGCGTTGCATAAGCCAAAAGGCATCACGGTATATTCATAAAATCCATACCAGCATCGGAATGCTGTCTACTATTCCTCTCCTTCCGCCATTCGCAGAAGGTAGTATCCATTCTTGAGGTCCAACTTAGTGAACACCTGTGCTTTCCCGAGTCTGTCTCGGAGCTCATTCATTAACGGTAGAGGGTATCGGTTTTTTACCGTTATCTTGTTTAGCCCAAGGTATTCTATACATAACCGTAATGTACCATCTGGCTTTGGTACAAAAAGGATAGGCGCAGCGGCAGGAGAGCTTGACCTCCTTATCTTTCCCGTCGGTATCATCTCATCGAGATACTGACGGAGGACCTTAAGCTCCTTTTCAGATAAGGGATAAATCGGTCCGAACGGCGGAGCTGTATCCGGAAGTAGCTCGATCTTGTGATCATACTTCGAATGCTCCGGTAAGGATTCAATCCGCTGTTGGCTAAAGATATCCCCAAAGTCCTTATACTCAGGTAGGAGCTTCAGCCTAATGTCTCCCCCGTCCTCATCTGTGAACTGTGCCATTCCTAAAAGGTAAATTGAACTAACATCCTCAGCTAGCATTTCCTTTTCGGTTATGAATTGTAGACGTCTTTGGGACCCAAACAATGTGCCTTGCAATATTCTGATCTCCACGTCAGAATACCTTGTTTCCAGTCAATATCTGGATTATGGTCTTGTAACCACGACATTGGTAAATATCCACCGAACTTTGAGTTACTCATGTCGGCGACTTCAAATCGCATCTTATTCATGTGATCTCCAATATGCATTTTCACCTCCTTGGTGTAGTGGATACCCGATCCGGGTATGTGATTTCCACTCGCATCTGAGATTGGACAAGATACTGTTCGCCGCACACATGGCATTTGGGTTTCCTTAACCCAGTGAGTACTAAGGACTTGGCCCGTAGCACCGCTATCTAGCAAGAGTGTAGCCTCGGCAGTACTCTTCCTTGCTCCAAGTTTCCATTGAAGTCGTACCTTGACACGCATAGACTTAGTATGTTTTGGAGGGTCTTGTACCCTCAATCGCTTTGTAGGTCTCAACTTAATAACCATTTGATAGTAGTATCCCTTGCCTTTCGACACAAGGGCGGCCGCAACGGGTCGTGACAATTCAATAATAATAAAAATGGCTGGGAATGTTTACTATCACGCCTGCATGATTTTAGGTATTAAACCCTCCTCAGGTAAACTGGAAATCAACTTTGATTGCTTAATCAAGTCCCGCTTGACGTAGTAAACTTTAGGAACAAAGACAATACATAACCATGGAAACTCTCCTGGCAACACAAACTCATAAGGAAAACCAATAACCTTGATTCGAAAAGGAAAACCCATGACAAAAGAAATAAAGAAACGCGACCCAGAACATCTAACATAACCAAGATTCCTCCCGGATTCTCACCTTGTTCCCGGTGATCCAATGATCAGCCCCTTCCTTCATCTAGAGGCTCATTAGTTTCTTATAGCTTCGTTTGCTCTTAATGACAGACTTACCTTAGTCCGATTCCTCCGTATCAACTTCCATAATCTGCGGGGAGGCTTGATGTACTTCGAGGTGTTTCTTATCGCCCGCTGAAGAAGGAGCTGCTTCAATGCGTTTAACCTTGCTAGCCTGTGCCTCTTGAAGACCTGCCTCGTTAGCGGACCGCTTATTTTTTCCCTTTGCTGAATGAACAACAGGGGAAGACAAGGTGCATTTCCGCCAGAAGTGGCCAGGCTGCCCGCATTTAGAGCATTGCCCAGACTTGCGCCGTTTTTCAGTTAGGTTATCTGGAATGCCCTTATCAGCAATGGCATACGCGGATTCTCCAACTTTAGGGGACTTATTTGTCGGGGAGGGTTGGGATTTTGACTCACCCGAACCCTTCTCCTTTCTCCGCTGCTTCTTTGAGGAAGAGCACTTATCACTAGCCTTGTCATTGCTTGAACTGCCATGGTCTTTGGCAACCGTTTTGCCAAAGTTAGCATTGTCTTGAAGGGTATGGCCAACTTTACGAAGTAGATCGATATATGCACCGGCATCGGTAGGATGTGGTTGCTTTAACGCCCATGCGTTTCGCAACTCAGAAGTAATCCCTATCTGAACCTTATCTATTATTTGCTTTGAATCGGCGTATTCGAGGCTGGCGGCGAGGTCAACCACTTTATCGAGGTACTTGTCAACCTTCCCAGGCTTCATAGACAAACGCATCCATTCAACAAGGTTGTGATCATGATCTCCATGGCCACCAAAACTGGTTTCAAGCCGAGCGCGGAATCCTGCCCAGGTTCGCAGCTCATTGTCTGGGTTGAAGATAATACCCATCCGCATCGCTTCATCCTCACTGATGTAACGATGGATACCTAAATACCAGTTCTTGGCTGCATTCTCCAAGAGTGGGACGACCAAGCCAATCTTATTCATATCGTCCAAACCGGACTTCTTGAAATAAGTGAATTGAACTTCGACATCTTTGAGAAATCGTTTGGTGTCGGTAGTGTCTCCTTTGAAAGCCATTATGTTACTTAACCTTTCCGGCTTCTTGGGCCTTACCGAAGCAGAGGGCCCACTGGCGTTACGAGAAGATTGACCACTCGTTCTTTCAATGAAGGCAGCTAACCTAGCCAACCGACGGTCATATCTCCTATTCTTGGCCTCATTCCAGTTGGGCTTTCGCCGTCCCAAGCATGGGGTAAGATCAGGTAGGGAGTGCGCACCATCGTCAGAGCTATCAGAGGAACAGGAATCACCCGGATTCCCCCCAGCGCCCACGTTTCCACCAGGTGGGGGAGCATTCCCACCACCATTACCACCAGTATTTCTACTGTGGGTCTCCCCAGAGCGATTGTATCCAATAAAGGATTCCTCATCACCCCCCTGATCTCCAGCTTGGGCGTTACCCCCTGGAGGTTGTTCAGGGTTCTCGGGTGGAGGAGGAGGTATCGGGGTACTAGGCGTATCGTTCGCCGTTCCTATACCTAAACCCAACAGATAGTCCACAAAGGCCTCGCCGGAATCAGGATCCCTCGGTGGTCCCACATGTCCTCTTCGCCTACAAAACCGACACTTGGGTGGTCTTGGTTGAGGAGGTGGGGCCGGGGGCTGAGGTGCGGGAGTCTCTGAAGAGTGATCTGGGCGTATTATAGGCTCATCACAGCGCCTGGTACAAGGAAAGTGATGCTGATAACGAATACGACCCTCTGGTGAGAGGTGATCTATGCGACATTGACGTTCACATGGATCTGTCCTTGGTGTTGCCTGCCGAAAACCAGCAAAGCCACTGGAGGTGTCAGGTCGCTCCGGAGTAAAGGCCAGATATACCTCTACCGAATGTGGTGGGGGGAACAGAACCCCGCCCGTTGAGCCAAACAGGCCCACTCCGATTGGCTTGACTGGTGCCGCAGGAGTCCGTGGTGGAGGTGCCCAAGTGGGCTTCGGTGTGATCGGTGATGGCGCATGATCACTTCCAGGAGCTGGAGGGGTAATAACTTGGACGGCAGGGTTCGACTTTGGAGCACGTGGCTTCGTTGCGTTACCACCAGTTGCCGGCGAAGTCTTTCGCTGTTTCCCAACTCCGGAGGGCTTTGAACCGATAGCCGGACTGGGAGTTCGGGTGGAGCTTTTCCTAGTCATGGTCAACGATAAAGCTACCGCTACTTGCTCAACAAAGGGGTGAAGTGAGGGCTCAGCCGAGAGTGCCCTTTGGCTCTGGCCTGAAGCCAAGACTACCCCTGCCTCCGTTAACATCTCTTGATATTCCGGGTCCTGCAGAATCTGCGTCAAAAGCTCCGCGAAGTGTAACCTAGGTTCCTTCGGCATCGGAGGTGCGACTATCATGATGACATCGTTTCGCGCATCTATCTGGTGACCTTCCTTGACTGCGCGCTCTAAGGCATGGACTCTATTGTTAATGGCTTGCTGGTTGACAACCAGTTGCTTGAAGCACCTCTGTTGTCCTCGCATCCAGTTGGCTGCTGCATCAACAATTTCGTGCTGGAAGATTCGCTGAGATTCAGCGTTCCAGTATCGCATCTGAGTTTCTGCCGCTTTGATCTGTTGGCCTACTTCATGAAGAATGTAAGGCTCGATGAACTGTCGGGTAAACTCTGCAAAAGTGAACTCCTGAGGGCAATCAGCAGTAGATCCAGCCTTAAGAGGGGTCTGTGCGAGGGAGTAAAATAAACGATCGGGGTCAGCAACGACAACATCCCAACATTCTTCGGGAATGTCAATCGGGGCCGCCTCGATAAGTGTGGGCATAGCAGGCCATTCAAGACCTCGTAGGTCAGCGAAAACCGATTCTCATAAACGGAGCTCATTGGCCTGCTGTGCAGCACGGTCAACACTACCAAGGTTGGCAGACATCTTCGTTTCCACCCGATGCTTCCTGTACCAAACAAGCGACACGTACTCGGAAGATGTTCACAACAATGGTCAATCAAGTAATCAGGAGAGAATGAGTTAAGTGAAAAGTTCGCTTAACGATATACTGTAACGGGGGCTCCCTGTGGGAAGATGGATCCCAAGGATGCGGCCGTACCGAAGCTTTCTTCGTACGCAAAGTGAAGAACAAATATGTAAGAGAGAAAACATTAACGGTGTAACTTAATATCGTCAAGCCGCAGCTTTATTCAATAAGTTCTCGAGAGAATAGTTGATCGTCTTAGGAGAAGAGGTCTCGTATATACTTAAGTAGAATTATATTGCCAGCTCCTCTCCATTACTCCTACGCTCACCACCATCGCGAGCATGCCCATCTCCTCAGGGCCTCGGGCTAACATTACACCGAATGTTTGCCGGCTCTGCTAGTTCATTATCCGAGGTGAAGGGTTCATGCAGTATCCTGATACATGCAATCAACTGCAGGAGAAAACTCTTCATATCGCTCTCCTGTTAGTGGCGAACTAACAGGTTACTGATAAGCTAGTCTAATATCGAACTCACTGTCCCATTCGTATTCATCAATGCAAGTCTCGTAAACAACCATTACGTTAGACAAGTCTATCGTCTTCTAGTGTCTTCGACACGATAGCTTGGTCTACGGACTCCCGTGATGAGACACTTAAGCCATTGGCATAAACAGGCGCTACCAGTAGCCACTGACGATAAACACCTCAATCAAGACAAGACTACTACGATCTAGAGCTCGCTAACAACCTCCAGATATCTTACAGTCTTTCGGAGAACATATGGGAGTCGAAGGTCTACCACTTAACTGGAGGCCTCCAAGACTTCCAGTATACCTTACATACCTACCACCGTAGGCTTATAAGGATCAGTGGTGTATGCACTCGAGAATCACTTCTCGTGTAACCATTCGATCGCCCCATGCCCCCTCATATATCCTGCGAACAGCTTCTGGTCGGAAGGACGGCGACAACGTATATGGTATTACGCCGCCCTCTTCAATCATAGGCTTTTACTAGCAAACCAGCAACTTCCCTACAGTTGGCCCATGACGCGTCGTCTGTACATCGGGGCCAGAGGGGGGTGTTGGGCTCAGATTTCTCAATCTTTGCCCAAGGCAAGATTTTCTCCGGTTCATAGCCCAACAACGGATTACCCGATTGAGCCCAGATTCGAACCTCCTATATAATCTTGCGTAACAAACAATCCTATTGACTTTCCCCGTAACTTCACGTAACCTTTTACGCTCAAGGTAGGGTAACTCCTATACAAAAGTAGGGTAACCTGTTTACCAAGGTAGGGTAACTAAACTCCTTCAGGTAGGGTAACTACCTGCCTTGGGTAGGGTAACTCGCCGGAACTCTCGTGGACCTTCCGAACTCGCAGCGTAGACTTCCCTACCTACCCGGTATACCTTTCCTCGTTCGCAGTCTAAGCATTACTATTTGCTTAGTCCACATCGTAACCCTTTGATAGAGTTTCCTGACTAGCCTAACCGTAACCCTCCCGGGCTCCGGCATGGGATAAGACTAAGTCTACTGTAAGATCCAGCAGGGTCGTTACAGGTGTAGTGGGTACCTGACCCTGGTATATTATTACCACTGGCATCTGAGATTGGACAAGATACAGTTCTCCGCACAGATGGTATCTGAGTTTCCTTAACCAAGGGGGCGCTAAGAACTGGTCCTGTAGCACTGCTATCTAATAAGAGCTCGGCTTCCGCCGTACTCTTCCTTGCTCCTTGTTTCCATTAAAGTCGTACCTTAACTCAGATAGACTTGGTATGTTTTGGAGGGTCTTGTACACTCAATCGCTTTGTTGGTCTCAATTCGTTAACCATTTTGATGGTAGTATCCCTTCCCTTTCGACACAAGGGCGGCCACAACGGGTCGTGAAAAATTCAATAATTTAAATAGCTAGAAATGTTTACTATCACGCCTGCGTGATTTCTGGTATTAAACCTTTCTGAGGTACACTGGAAATCAACTTTGATTGCTTAATCAAGTCTTGCTTGAGGAAGTAACCTTTAAGAACAAAGACAAATACTTAACCATGGAAACTCTCTTAGCAACATGAACCAGTAAGGAAAACCTAAGATAACCTTGATACAAAAAGGAAAACCCATGACAAAGGAGATAAAAGAACTGCCACCCAGAACATCTAACATAACCAAGATTCCTCCTCGGATGCAACCTGCCAAGGTTAACTCGGTATTCTCTTGGTTGGAGGTAAATACTTACCTTGCTTTGTTCCTGGTAATCCAATGATCAGCCCCTTCCTTTATCTAGAAACTCATTAGTTTCTTATAATTTCTTTTAACTGCAGTGATTGACTTACCTTAGTCCGATTCATCCATATCAACCTCCATAATCTGTGAAGAGGTTTGACGTAATTCGAGGAGCTTCTTATCGCCAGCTGAAGAAGGAGCAGCTATACTGCATTTAACTTTGCTAGCCTGAGCCTCTTGAAGGCCTGCCTCGTTAGCCGACCGCTTACTATTTCCCTCTGCTGTGTGAACAACAGGCGAAGACGAGGTGCATTTCCGCCAGAAGTGGCCAGGCTGCCCGCATTTATATCATTGCCCAGACTTGTGATGTTTTTCGGTTAGGTTATCGGAATGCCCTTATGAGCCATGGCATACGCAGATTCTGCAACCATCGGGGTCTTATTTGGCAGGGAGGGTTGGGAGTTGGACTTATCCGAACCCTACTCTTTTTTCTGCTGCTTCTTTGAGGAAGAGCCCTTATCACAAGTCTTGTCATTGCTTCAACCGCCATGGTCTTTGGCTACCATTTTACCAAAGTTAGCATTGTCTTAAAGGGTATGGCCGACTTTACGAAGTAGATTGATATATGCACCAGCTTCGGTAGGATGTGGTTGTTTTAACACCCATGCGTTTGGCAACTCAGAAGTAATCCCTATCTGAACTTAATCTATTATTTGCGTTGAATCGGTTGTATTCAAGGCTGGGCGCGTGATCAACCACTTTATCGAGGTACTTGTCAACCCTCCCAGGCTTTATAGACAAACACATTCATTCAACAAGGTTACGATCATGATCTTGATACCCACCAAAACTGCTTTCGAGCCGAGCGCGGAATCCTGCCCAGGTCCGCAGCTAATTGTCAGGGTTAAAGATGATACCCATCCGCATCGCTTTATCCGCACTAATATAACGATGCATCCCCAAATACCAGTTCTTGGCTGCATTTTCCAAGAGTGGAACGACCAAGCCAATCTTATCCACATCATCCAAACTGGACTTCTTGAAATAAGTGAATTGGATTTCGACTACTATGAGAAATCGTTTGGTGTCGGCAGTGTCTCCTTTGCAAGGCGTTATGTTACTTAACTTTTCCTGCTTCTTGGGCTTTGCCGACGCAGATGGCCCACTGGTGTTACGAGAGGATTGCCCACCCGTTCTTCCAAGGAAAGCAGCTAACCTAGCCAATTGACGGTCATATCTCCTATTCTTGGCATCATTCCAGTTGGGATTTCCACGTCCGAGGAATGGGGTAAGATCAGGTAGAGAGTCGGCATCATCATCGGAGCTATCAGAGGAACTAGATTCACCCAGATTCCCCTCTGCGCTATCGTTTCCACCAGGGGGGGGAGCATTCCTACCACCATTGCCACCAGTATTTCTACTGTGGGTCTCCCCGGGGCGATTATATCCATCAAAAGATTCCTCATCACCCCCCTGATCACCAGCTTGGGTGTTACCCGCAGGAGGTTTTTCGGGGCTCTTGGGTGGAGGAGGACGTATTGGGGTACTGGGTGTATCGTTCGCCGTTCCCATACACAAATCCGACAGATATTCCACAAAGGCCTCGCAAGAGTCATGATCCCTCGGTGGTCCCACATGTCCTCTTCGCCAACAAAACCCACACTTTGGTGGTCTTGGTTGAGCAGGTGGGGCCTGGGGCTGAGCTGTGAGAGTCTCTGAAGAATGATCTAGGCGTACTACAGGCTCGTCGTGATGCCTGGTACAAGGAAAGTGATACTGATACAGAACACAACCCTCCAGTGAGAGCTGGTCTATGTGACATTGACGTTCATTTGGCCCTGTCCTTGGTTTCGCAGGCCGAAAACCAGCCAAGACACCCGAGGTGTGTGGTCGCTCCGGAGTGAAGGCCAGATATACCTCCACCGAACGTGGTTGTGGGAACAGAGTCTCGCCCGTTGAGCCAAATAGGCCCACTCCGATTGGCTTGACTGGTGCCGCAGGAGCTGGTAGTGGTAGTACCTATGTGGGCTTCGGTGTAATCAGTGATGGTGCATCATCACTTCCTGGAACTGCGGGGGGAATAACTTAGACAGTGGGGTTGGTCTTTGGAGCATGTGGTTTAGCTGGATTACCACCAGTTGCCGGTGAAGTCTTTCGCTGTTTCCCGACTCCTGAGGGCTTAGCACCCATGGGTGGACTGGAAGTTCTAGTGTAGTTTTTTCTAGTGATGGACAACGACCAAGCTACCGCCACTTGTTCAACAAAGGGGTGAAGTGAGAGCTCAGCTGAGAGTGCTCTTTGCTTCTGGCCTGAAGCCAAAACAACTCCTGCCTCTGTCAACATCCATTGATATTCCGGGTTCTGCAGAATCTGCGTTAAAAGCTCCGCGAAGTATAACCTAATTTCCTTTGGCATCGGAGGTGCGACTGTCATGACAACATCGTGTCGCGCATCTATCTGGTGACCTTCCTTGACTGCCCGCTCCAAGGCATGGGCCCTATTGTTAATGGCTTGCTGGTTGGCAACCAGTTGCTTGAAGCACCTTTGTTGTCATCATATCCAGTTGGCAGCTGCATCAACAATTTCTTGCTGAAAGATTCGCTGAGAGTCTTCATTCCAATATCGCATCTGGGTTTCCGCCACTTTGATCTGCTGGCCTACTTCATGAAGGATGTGAGGCTCGATGAACTGACGTGTAAACTCTGCAAACCTGAACTCCTCAGAGCAATCAGCAGTAGATCCAGCCTGAAGAGGGGTCTGTGTAAAGGAAAGAAATAACCGATCAGAGTCAGCAACAACAACGTCACAACATTCTTCTGGAATGCCAATTGGAACAGCCTCAACGAGTGTTGGCATAGTAGGCCATTCATGACCACGTAGGTCTGCAAAAACCGACACTCGTAAACGGAGGTCATGGGCCTGCTGCACAGCACAGTCAACACTACCAAGGTTGGCAGACAAAATCGTTTCCACAGGATGCTTCTTGTACTAGACAAGTGACTCTTACTAGGAAGAGGTTTACAACAAGGTTCAATCAATTAAGTCAGAAAGAATGAGTTACGCGATAAGTTCACTTAACGATATACTGTTATGTGGGCTTCCTGTGGGAAGTTGGATTGCCAGGATGCAGCCCTACCGCAGCTTTCTTCGTACGCAAAATGAAGAACAAATATGTAAGACAGAAAACCTTAATGGTGAAACTTAATATCATTAAGCCACAGCTTTACTCACATAAGTTCTCAAGAGAATAGTTGATCGTCTTAGGAAAAGAGGTCTCGCATATATCTAAGTAGAATTATATTGCCAGCTCCTCTCCATCACTCCTAAGCTTACCAGCATCACGAGCATGCCCATCCCCTCGGGGCCTCAGGCTCACATTCTACCGAATGTCAGCCGGCTCTGCTAATTCATTATCCGACATGAAGTGTTCATGCAGTATCCTGATACATGCATTCAACTGCAGGAGAAATCTCTTCAAATCATGGTCCCGTTAGTGGCGTACTAACAGGTTACTGATAAGCTAGTCTAATATGGAACTCACTGTCCCATACATATTCGTCTATGCAAGTTTCGTAAACAACCACTCAATCGTACCATTACGTTTCACAAGTCTATCGTCTTCTACTGTCTTCGATGCGATAGGTTGGTCTACGGACTCTGGTGACGCGGTACTTAAGCCATTGGCTTATACAGGCGCTACACGCAGCCACTGATGATAAGCACCTCAGTCAAGACAAGGCCAATGCGTTCTAGAGCTCGCTAACAACCACCAGACTTCTTACCGTCTTTCGGAGATATACGGGAGTCGAAGGTCTACCACTAAACTGGAGGCCTCCCAGGCTTCCGTTATACCTTACATACCTACTACCATGGGCTTATAAGGATCAGTGGTGTATGCACTCAAGAATAACTTCTCCTGTAACTATTTGATCGCCCCATGCCCCCTCATATATCCTGCAAGCCGCTTCCGGTCGGAATGATAGTGACAACGTATATGGTATTACGCCGACGTCTTCAATGATAGGCTTTTTACTAGTAAACCAGCAACTTCCCTTCAGTTGGCCCATGACATATTCTCTGTACATTGGGGCTAGAGAGGGGTGTTGGACTCAGTTTTTGCAACATTTGCTAAAGGCAAGATTTTCTTTGGTTCGTAGTTCAACAACCGATTACCCGATTGAGCCCAGATTCGAACCTCCTCCTTAATCTTGCTTAACAAACATTCCTATGACTTTTCCAAAACTTTGCGTAATCTTTCATGCTCCATGTAGGGTAACTCCTATCCAAAAGTAGGGTAACCACTTCGCCTAGGTATGGTAACTATGCTTCCTAAGGTAGGGTAACTACCGGCCTTAGATAGGGTGACTCGGCGGAACTTTGAGAGATTTTCCGAACTCACAGCATAGACTTTCCCTACCTACCCGGTATACCATTTTTTGTTCGCAGTCTAAGCATTACCATTCGCGTAGTCCACATGGTAACCCTCTGCTAAAGTTACTTGACTAGCCTAACCGTAACCCTTATTGGCTCCGGCATGCGATAAGACTACGTCTACTGTAAGATCCAGCAGGGTTGTTACACCCGTCGAGGAAGCACAGTACAAAGTATTCTTTTGAATGCACTATTTTTTTCCCACACCGCAGGACCAATCACATATGTTGTCATATTTTCCCCTCAAAACTATCCTCCTATCACCTGTCCCGTCATTTAAATCTGGCAGAAGAACCTGACCATATCTTTTATAATAAAACTTAATTAAAATATGGCACCAGTTAACTTTAAAAACCTGCTATTGTATAAAAGAAACAAATTATACTGTTATAATAATAACCCTATATGTTATCACATATTTCTTACTTCCACTTACATCATTTACATATTACGGAATCAACAAAAATGGAACTTATAAAAATTAGTTAACAAGCAAAACTTAAATCATAAACAATTGAGAATAGAATAGTAATTAAAATTATTTACAATTTAAAAGGATTAATGAAAAAGATTGGAGTTAAATCATGTATTCAAGCAGGACCAGAAATGTTCTCTCTTTCTTTCTGATAAGCAGAAAGAGATACTGTTAATCCATATCTGTCATTACAAATGTGTTGAACATTTAATACCTGTAAGGCAGCTAAATCATGACAATAAGTAAAACTTTTAGACTGCAGGTTGTAATACCTCTAATTTTCCAATCCGCGTAATCTGTAATGTAGATTTAAAAGCCTCTAAAAGAACTAAGGCCCTGTTCAGCACGTCACTTTTATAGCATAAATTTTGGCATATTAATGTTTTCATATAGTGGTGTGTTCGGTACAGGGCATTAAACAACAATATATTTTTATTACGCCTATAAATTTTTATTGAATCTATTTATTATAGGGCTCAGTTCAGTGTTTTGAAATGTGACGTATTATTTTATGTTTTGTAATAAGAAGTTATATTAGTATTGAAAAAGAGCACATAATACATGCAATTTCTCTATCCACAACATTTACTCCTCTGCAGTCGGTTGCAATAAATGAGAGCCATGCAGCAATTTCTTACCCCCCGCAACGCAATGATTCTGATGTAGAATCTATCGATGGAAGTTGCTCAGAGTCCGACTCTGGAGTTCCAACAACAAATTGCATTCTTCGGATCGATAGTACACATTTGTACAATATAATTGGCACTATTGGTGAATAGATAGATCATCGATTTGGAGCTAAACCAGTTCACACCTCTGTTCTCAATGGACCAGCCTACCTTCAGGAACTGTTATCGGTCAATACTCATGAGCTGCGGTTTCAGGAAGTGTTTTGCTTATCTAGAAGAGTATTTTTCCAATAGTCTAACTTATTAGAACAGGGTGGTTACTAGAGAGATACACAGCATATAGCTGTTACAGAGCCTGTAGGCATCTTGGTTTGGATAGTTTCACACAATAGTTCAAACTCTGAAGCACGAGAACGATTCCAACACAGTGGTGATATTGTTAGCTGGTAAGTATTTACCACTTGATAATTATTCAATATGATTGATCTTTGCTCTTAAAACTTGCTTGAATGCTAATTATCCTCTTGTTAGATACTTCAACCGTGTTCTTAATGGCCTGGTTGCATTAGCAAGGGAATTTTACAAACTTCCTCCCAACGAATGCACATATGAGGTTCAGCAAAATCCAAAGTTTTATCCGTACTTTAAGAACGCGCTGGGAGCAATCGATGGAACTCATATTACCGCCCATGTTCCATCAGGGCAGATGGCATGTTATCGTAATCGGAAGTGACCAATTACTCAAAATGTCTTCGCTGCCTCTACGTTCTGTATGTACTTTTGCTTTGTTTTATCTTGATGGGAAGGCTCTGCGCATGATGGACCAGTTTTCAAGGATGCTTTAACCAAAGGCTTTGCAGTTCCATCTGGTAAATACTATCTTGGAGATGCAGGGTATGCATTGAGCGATCAATGCTTGACTTCATATCGTGGGGTAAGATATTATCTGCTTGAGCATTATCAAGCAAGAAAAAAGTAATTTTGACTTGTATTTCTTTATTCAATTAGTATACTTCAGTTTGAATCAATGTTTAGCTAACAATGATGTCTTCTACCAGGCCACAAAATAAAGGGGAACTGTTCAATCTTTAACATTCTCAATTACGCAATGTAAATGAATGAGCTTTTGGTGTCCTCAAACGTCGCTTTTCAATTCTACGAGGGCAACTGGAGTATCCAATGGTCAGTCATGTAAAGCTTGTGGTTGCACTTACTGGGCTACACAATTTCATTCGCAAGGAATCTCCTGAGGCAGAATGTTTCCTTGGCCATCAAATTGAATCCCATGTCACTCTGAGTAAGTTCTTCTTTTATTCAATATAATTGATAATTACACTTACATTATAATGCTAACATAATGAAGTAAAGGAAATTCTCTACTAACAACTGAGGAGGTAGGTGGGGGAAATAGAGAGCCTGATGATGAGTCAGAAAGTACTGACTATGGAAGCCAAGCGGTAGTAGAAGTTGAAGAAGAACATTCTTCTTGAGCTATGTTGCATATTAGAGATCAAATAGCAGAAGATATGTGGCAGGACTACTTGTTATACCTTGGAAGGTATAAGTCACAATAGAAAGCATGTTACATGGACTGTAAGAGCGAAAGATATTCCTATATCTAAACTAGATCTAGGAAGAAAAACAACCAAGTAACACATCTTGTAATACACAGTAGAGCATACAAACAAGTACATTAAATATCAATTTGCCCTCTAATCTATGCACTCCATACTATCTTTGGTGAAAGTGCAATGAAAACACAAGCCTTAGCTCTGTCCTCAACAAGCGATATTGCCTTTACCATCTCAGCAATAGAGAGCTTGTCTGCATAGCATTCTTCGAGGACTTTGATTGCCCGCTCATACTTTGATGGTATTCCATGCTCCCTCTGATGGACAGCTTCATTTGTAGCTTGACTTAGTGCTGTAGTCAATGAAGTTTAAGTAACCTTAATTGGACGATTTCGTTTATGGGTTGGCATTGGTGAGTTTGAGGATTGGACCCTATCGGTAGATGTATTCAGAGATCCGGAGATAGATCGCTGACGCCATAGAGGATGTGGCACCCTCTTGTTGATTCTCACAACTGGTAAAACTTGCAGAATTTCAGGCTCAGCTCCCTGATCTCCTAGTCCACGCTGAGAATCAATGTCAATTAGACTTGACAACTCATTAACAGAGTGTGATTGGGAGATTCCTTCAGCATCAATTGGATCCATACTGCTGTCCTTACCTTCCTCCACTAAGGACTGAATGGAGGCAGTACAAGTAAATCTCCCAGAGGCTCATACTCCGAGAAAGAGGCTAGCTAGCAGGTCATATAAAGGAAAGCCTTTATACCTATACTTCATAGCTTCCTTGTGACTCTGTCAAATATTTCAAAAAAGTTAGAACCTAAATCTCAAGCATTAGGACAACCACTTAAATCCAAATAAACTCTCCAGACCTCAGCTGATGCAGTTGGTACATCTCTGATATCGTCCCATCCAAACCCACAATTTTGACGAATTACATAACCAATATCAAACTCCATCTTAAGCTAGGTATTTATTAGCTCTAAACATATTCATTTGGCAGGAATTAGTACTTACTATAACTTCCTTACTTTTCGCTTGTGTAATTGTAAAAGGCTTTGTGCTAACATCCTTATAGGCTGTATTTAGCTCTGCCACAACACTCAACCAAACTGCCTTTTTGAACCCATTCTCTCCACGGTCACCATTTTCACCATGTCGTACAAGTGCCTCAACTAGAAACCTTTCCCTATCTTCAACCCAGACACTATTTCCCATTTTTAAATAAATAAATTCTCCTAACTCTGTTGTTAGCTTGTTCTAAATTAAAGAATACTATAATTATGCTGTAAATATCAGAGTAACATACAGCTGCAGTGAGGGGAATAATAAAGAGGAAAAGGGACAAATAGGAAGTAAAAGGATGAACTGGTAGAGATAGGATGATAGGAGTTTGCCTTATGGTATTTTTTGTTATAACATCTAGGAAAAACTTTATCTTATAATGTGATTTATTAGTACTATACCCTAACCTATAGTTTAGGACTGTTGTTTTTGTTCAGTTTTCCCCACAGTTGCAAAGTCCCTGCTGAATGCCTACATATTTTCTTCCCATAGAATCTTTTTATTAGCATATATGTCATTTTTATCTTTTATTGCAATATATTTTTATTGGTACATGCCGAACAGGACCTAAGTTATAATTCCTAGTTTGATCGGTATTTTCAGTTTTAGGCTTCACATTAACTTGTAATATATGTTGAAGTGAAAAACAATTACTCTGATATTGAACAAAAGAGTATCCACTAGTTATAGTTACATTATTCAACTTAAGCTTCCTGAAATATTTGGGCATTGTAGTTAAGTTAAACACGGGATAGTTAATACTTAACCAGTTTGCAACTTCTACTATTGATAGTAGAGAATTGTAATTTTCTGGAAAGGGATTTAGTAGTACATTTGTTGCTTGTTGCTAGTCCTTTGTAGTAAGACCAAGTAGCTTTTACATTCCTTTCTGTTTGAAAAGCATTTGGAGACTCCCTCCACACTGTGATAATCTGCATGTCTCTGGATCTATCCAAGAACCACCCGTAGCTATAAACTGCAATCTGCTAAATACTGCGAAGCGATGGGCAAGATCCTTGCTTGGTGCTTGCCTATTACTATGTTTCAAGTTTAGGCGTATCTCAGAGTTCATTCGTTCTTCTTCTTCAACGTGACAATTAGAAACAGCACCATATTGCTCAATCCATAGGAAGGTATAACACAAAAGATGATACTTGGGTTTGTTGTATGGATTGTCAATTGGTGTAGCTGGTACTTTAGTATGAGAAGAGGTTGAAGATATAGCCGAGTACCTCCATGTATCAATTAACTTTAACATATCAACTGCTAAATCCTGCAAATTAGTAGTCCTGAGGTTTAAGTTTTCTACCTGTGGTACATAGAGTAACAGATGGATTTGTGACATGATAGTAATAAAGTCAAATTATAATTTTGGATTGAGAATGGCAAGAAAGTTGGTAAATTGAATTAGAGGATTGGTTTTGAAAACTAGAATCTGAACCTGTTTGATAGAGAAATGTGAGACAAATTAAGGGAGCTATTTGAGCAAATACTTTGAAATATTTACTAACTAGAAAACCATTCCAATAGACAATTCTCCTACCACTTAGTCGATCACTGAAGCCATCCCAGTTTAATGCATTAATAAATGCTTTAAGTTCTGTCTGGTACTGTTTCCAAGGATTCCAACGCAAGAAAGCTTGAGTTACATGCTTCAGAGGACCTAATAGCCACGAGTGAAGTCTCTCATATGGCTGATCTTCAAGTAGATTAAAGTCAAGTAGAAAATAGAAGGGACTAACTCCACTGGCAACTTTTAAATCCGAAGAATTTAAAAGTCAGGATGTGATTGAGGGATTGTTAACAGCTTCCATGAGAACTTGAACTCTTTTTCGTAAATCTCGGTATGGTGATTCTTGTAATAGTCCAGGGACTCAGAGATGAGAGTCACTATCTCCGTTTGATAACTTTGAATGTAAACAAGTTCTGCATGGAAATTGACCTTTCCATGAATGATTTGCCAGCTCTGAAGAAGCTGGATTCTCACTTTTCATCATCAACAATGATTCTGCAATTACAGCTACACTCATTGAGTCGGCATCTAGTCCAATAATTCCGTATTGTATGATCTTGATTTCATCAACAATTGGTTCGAGAAGAGGAAGTCCAGCACAATCCTTTGCAATTCCTAAGAAGTATAAATTTTAATTTTCCTGTAGGTTTTAATCAACTTGGACAGTTAAAGTTGATCATCATGGTGATAAATATGTAAATATACTTACATTAAAGACTATTCCAGGAAATGATAAAATGTACACTCATGTAGATTCCACTTTTTACCGCGGTTTCTACTCAGTCCATCTTGCAATAATGTAATATTATATTGACGAACAGGAAGATTAACAGATAGTTGATCTGTTGTAATCTTTACAGGGTGTACTGGAAATGAGTTCTGAATATCTGTTGCTGTCATGATCTCATATGTTGGTAAGATAGATCTACCAGAGATGGTAGTTGAGTTTTATGAAGTTACTATTGTTTGGAAGCCAGTAGGAGGAGGAAATATAGATGTCGGTTCATAAAATTGTTAAATGTTGTCAACTGGTATAATTGATAAAGCAGATCTTAACAAATTTGACGTTAATTCAAATAGCAAAACTCCAGGATCAATTGGTAGAAGTTTTCTAATTTTGAGACCTGTTATCTGGATATTTTCATGAATGATATCAACTTGACTGGAACAGATACCCCAACCACATTCATTTTCTCAATCCTACCACTCAACTATATCTCCAAACCAAATCTCATCACCTTTTATATCTGAAATAATAGGACATTGGAGTGTGAGAGTGTTACACCATTTGTCTCCTGTCCATGGTTCCTTATAGGTTCAATGTTTTCTATCATAACCCTGCACTTCATGAAAGAATAAGCCTAGAATCTGAGGATTTTCTTGTATAGGAGAGGCTAAGAATGGTTTTGCAGACTCCATTCTAACCAGATCACAAAGACTAATATGAGAGTATGGATCTTTATTCTCCATACGATAGGTTGATCGTATACCTTGAGGAGAGGGTACTTGTGTTTTAAAACGTTCAATTGAGAATAGAGAACGAATAGGGTGAGTACCTAATAGTTGTAGTACATACCAGATTGACTCCAACTGCTTACGGGAAAAGGCATTATCTTCAGAATAAACTAGAGAATAGAGAATTGCAAATGTTTCTGATGGAAATGGGTGCCATGGATTATCCTGTATATGAAAGTCCGATGGCTTATCTAGTATAAGATTTTCAAACTGATACTAGGGACTACCAGAAGAATATGATTGCCTAGTACTGATACTTGAAGCTGGTAATTTAGAAGGAAAGAGATTGCTTGTATCCCATTCAATATCCATAGGTGTTAACAAATGCTTCTTTGTTTCACTTGAATCAGATTCAGTGAAAGAGTTCTCAGAACCACTTTCAGACTTGGTATAATATGAGTTGGTCTTGGCTACTGGATGTGAAAACTTCAGCAGGCCCTCACTTCTACTGGTGTCTGAATATTGGCTTAGAGTTGTATCCAAATCTGGATTAAATGATGGTTGCCAATTAATTGAAGCTGGGGTATCGGAGTAACTGTTATGGGAAATGTCCAAAATAAAATCATTCTCTAGGGAGTTGTCGGATACTAGAGTTGTAATAATATCTTGTTGACTGGATAGTTGGATACCAGGATGTAAATTGTTTGGAAATTGAGATTGTAAAGCATTCAAAGCTTTCTGTCGTAAACCAGATTAATCTGCATCTAAATACTTCAATATCTTATTTGTGATTAGATACTGAGTATCTAAATCACGTAGTAATTGAAGTTGACTTAATGGCCCAGGTTGATAGATATCATAAAGACGCCAATAGTGCTTCTCATTAATACAATGCCGAATAAAATTGTCCATTCAAAGAGGATTATTATCCTGACATGTTGGACATATAATTTGAAAGGCATTCTGAAGATTTGATAGAGAAAGAGTATGTAGACTATACAGGAACTTTTATCTTAATGCGCTATCTGTATCATACTCTTCAGAGTTTTACTTTTCTTATGAGTTTATCTTTATTTGACCTATTACTCAGTACCTATAATTAACATCAACGGAGTATATAGCCCTATGTCTTTTTTAGGTAGTCTGATTAAACGTCTTGGCATTAATTCCAACATCTTTAAATTCCTGACCGTTTCATATTTTTTCATATATCTCCTCCTCTACTCATCCCACTACTTTCTCTATTCTCATTATACTCTTTTTATCTCTATTCATATTCCTCCTTCTTTATTTCTCTTACTATCTTCAAAGTGCCTTGATTTGAAGATCTTTGTTAATTACAACATAGATTGAAATTAATAGAAAAATGGTTGATGAAACTTCAAGTTCTGTGGGGTGAGTTCTTACTACTCCAAGGAACTTACAAAATAGACGCCTTCCCTATACTCGCACACAGCAAGCACTAGTTTCATCCACATCTCTTTTGAATAAATCCAATAGTGCATCTTCAAATATTATCTCTTCTAACTCAAGATTTATTGGAAGAAATCTCAATTCGGTGGTTGGAAAAATTGTTCCTCTATTCTCTCACTTTCTTTTATATTCAGGGATTCTGTTTGTACTTAAATTATATTTCTCCTATATTTACTAATAAACTACTATCTATCAGCCAACTAGTAATCTTTCCTCCACTCGATTGGTGGCTTCTTCTCAAGATACTATTCCTGCAGTTACTTTTATAACTCAAGCAGAGGTTAGTTTATTATCTCCTCTTCCGTTTTCTATTTTTATTTCTCACTTCAAGTTGGTACTAATTATTTATGGATATATATAGTTTGATGTTTTGTACCAAGGAGAAAAGCAAACGAATCGAACAACTATTGAAAAGGAATTGGAGGATAAATCAGTACAAGCACAACTTGCCGAAATTCTACTATATCAGCAACAAACAAATAATCGTCTAGATTCTATGGAATCATGATTGACAACTTCTGAACATACTCTTCCACAGATCAATGCTCAGCTTTTGATAACTCGGGATACTCGTCAGAGCTTACTTTGTTCTAGTAATATTCAAAAATTTATTTCTTCAGTTAAAGACTTTGTACAGGTACTTCTCTAAGTTCTTATAATTGATTTGTTATAAATTCTGTTAACCTTCTGTTATCAGGCACCAAATATCATCACTAGAGCTGTAGAGATATTCGAAATAATAAAATCTCTTTCAAGAAAGATAAATGAGTTGGAGAAAATTCTAAAGCAAACTCACTTGAAGGTTCCCAGAGATGAAAGTATAGGTAACTATGAACTAAATATGAATCAGGAAAGTTTTTTTATTTGTTAATACTAATTTGAATATATATTACAATCACATTCAAAACTTTATAAAGTCGATCTTTCTTAGGCTGAATCTTATAAATCCAGATTGGTTTGACAAGAATCAGCTCCTAGTAAGTACAAATAAGAATTCGTAAGATATAGTATTGCTTCTAACTAATAATTAAATTAGGTTTTTCAGACTAAGAATGGAGCCCCTGCTCTTAAGTCTACTAATTTCATTGGTGGAAAACAAGATGTGTTGAGAGTTCTTCTAGAATGCTTAACCGAAAAAAAGAGCAAGTTCAAGGCTATTCTGAAGAATAGAACTTTACGAACTTTGGAGATTGATTCTTTTGCACACCGTTTATTTTTAACGAAAGCATATACAACATCATCAGAGTTAAAAAAGGAGGAAATGAGGCTTGCCGCTGCAAAATGGGTAAGTATCATTACTTAATAGCTTGATTAAACAATATACTAATATATTCTATAGAGGTCCATTACAGAAAGCCTTTGGGGTTCCTCACTCCCTTCTCTAAAATGGTGGCAGAAGGTTTTCTCAACCTTGGAAACTCTCTATACCGATAATGCTTCTACAAATAACTTAAGGCAAGTACTAATAATTTGTTAATAGTTAACTATAGAATACTAATAAATACTTAGCTTACATCAAAGCCTACTTGCTATTGATATGGAAAAGTATTTAGCAAGTGAAAGTAATCCAAATGCAGACCTTGAGGAGGTAAACGATACTGGCATGGATGATGTAGAGGTTGATTTGGAAACAGGAACAGACGGGGAGGATATGTTTGATCCTGATATGGAACATGGATTGGAGGAGGTCAATTGGAGTTCTGATGATGGTGGCAGTAATGATAATGTAATTTAAAAGGCTTGTTTTTAGTTACTATTAATATTTAAGCTTTCTTAAGCTTAGGCCCTGTTCGGCATGTCATAAGAGAAAAATAAGCTATATTTTTCAAAACAACATATTTCATGATAACCATAGCAGACAGGGCTCGAAATGAAAATTAAATACATAGTCATATAGCAGATATGTATTCTCTTATCTTGTGAAAAGGACAAAGTGATTGAAGCCTTATAGGTTGAGGAATAGGAGAAATAGTAATGTTGCGAAATATTGCAAGACAGGACATACAATATTTTGCAACCTCAGTATTTCCTCTACTGTTCATAGTCTAGACCTTTGATTACTTTCTTCTTTTCACATGATTAGAAGATAAGTATTGCTAATATGACCATGTATTTGATTTTGATTTTAAACTTGGCCTGCAGTGGTTATCAGGAAATATACTGTTTTAAAAAATATACCATATTTTTATATTGTGATATGCCGAACAGGGCCTTAGACATAATTGTATTTAATCTTAAAATAAAATACTACCACAAACAAAGTAATATCTTATAACTATTATTTTGGTATATTCTATAATCTCGGTATTTTCTTTTATTATATCTATTAAACTATGATATCGTATAAAATATTTTCTGATAATATATTCAAATTATATTTATATGATATATTTTTCATATCTGTTATCACATATTACTAATATAATTCAAACTACAAGATTAGATGTCAAGACCTAACTTTATTAATTATGTAATCAGTTTTTAAATATTACATCAGATTTTACTTTACATGTTATAACAGATGACTCTCATTCTATATGTAACGAGTAATTACCCATGTGAGAACCACACGGCTCATGCACATATCGAGCATGTAAAACTATATCGCGCTTATCAAAATTCTCTTCCCCCAGGCCAACAATTAGTATACCAACCTCATCGGCAACTGGCACATTATATATGCGAGGATCTTTGTTTTTCGAGTGAAGTACTTTTAGTTGCATTGTGACTGGCTGCTCTGGGTTTTGTGCAAGTACCTTTCCAGCATTCTGATATGTTTGAACTAACCAATTACATCCAGAGAGTGCAACCGTTAAACGTGTAAGAACCTCTTCATTTAAGGTATTATCAGTAAATATATTAAGTCGGTGTGTTAGCTGAGCATCCATATTCATTGAGTCATGAATATATATTTGTGCAAATTCAGGAGGCTGATCTTGAGATGGTAACAAAGGCCCATGATTGTGATATAAGGCACCTTTAATACGAAGAGAATGTATACCAGAATTTCCTTGCTGATATGGAACTTCCTTTGTCCCTAATGAGGTCATAGATAATACATTATTGTATGCTTGTACCCTTTTTCTGAAGTTGATAGACATACTATCTGAACTTGTAAAGAGTTCCCATAACTCATCGGGTGGGGTCTCGAAGCTTGGGAGTTGTACTTTGCCTCCAACACAACAGGAGGTAAACTCTGGCTCTTGTTTAGATGACTTTACCAGCTTTTCCTCAAGAAAGTGCAATGCTTTGCAATGCTTGCACTCAAATGTTAAGGAAGATAATTGGTGTCGACTTGGGAGACTTAGTCCCTCAGACCACTGCCGTGCAAGTGGGACATTTACTGGAAGTCCAGGTCTTCGATTTGCTCGACATATATTGCAGTAACGCCAAACTCGTCCACGTTCCATAAAGTTCAATATTGGTAAGCTCTGTCGACATATTTGACACCTGGTTTGGGGATCTTCATTGCTAGTTTCACTTATTGGTTGTTTATACCCTTGTGTTAAAGGACCTGCTATTTCCTAACAGAAGTTAGTATTTCTAACACCAATTGTAATATCTGATATTAAACACGAGTATTTGCCTGTGTGTTACCACACTGGTTCAGAGATTTGAAATGATATAGAATTAACGCAGTTATAGTTACATATCACCAATTATCATACCAAGACCCGCCAAAACCACAATATAAGCTATGAGGAAACCATTTATGGCTTAGATTTGCATCATAAGACCTCAGAAAAGACAACATTTTTTGTTACACCAACTTGTCTACCATCCTTCGTTAACACCTTGACATTATATGGATTAGATGCTCGCGATAATGCCACATATAGCTGGCCATGAGTAAAGACATCATTCTCTAAAGAAATTCCAACCACATCTGGTTTACCAAAGGCACGTACTATTGCCATATCATCCTGATACAGTTCAGTCATTTGTCTTGGTGATCCGGCAACGGTCGATGGAAGGATTACTCGCTTTCCTAAACTGGCCAGGTCCATATTTCCTTGATTAACTAAGGTGTCTGCAAGTCCTTAGTATTGATCACTTCGAAGTGCTTTTTGATTTGCAAATACCCAGCATAGATTATTTTGCTCAGAGGCAGCAAAGGCATCAACACACCATTCTTGAAGAAGTCTACCTGCTAGGAACAGATGAGAAGGATTTGGAGTACGTATGTGAAGATAGTAGGTATGAAATAATGCCAATGTAACGCGCTTTGATCCTCCACGTCCTGTAGTTGGATTTTCTTCTTGAAATGCTATACATTCTTCTGCATTTAGAATTTGATCTTTAACTCCATTATGCAAATTACGTGCTGCATTTCCTACTACCTCATTGCCAGCAAGTGGAATATCTGCATGCCATCCTCGTTCCCCATGCATCATAATAAGTGGATATCGGAGAGGAAGATATGATGCATGTAATTCTGAGATTTTTGCCATCTGTTCATCTTGGTTTCCTAAACCTTTGTAACGAAGAATGATTTCACGCGGTCCTACATTCTGTTCCCCCATTCCTTCAATTAATATCCCAATCTCATTTGCTGATGGAGAATTGTAGGTACGTGGATCCTTGCCATGCGCCCGTGGATCCTGAATTCTCAAGCATAAAGTTCATACCATTTCAGGATTAGAGGCAATCAAATCTCCAACCGATTGAAATAACTGGACATAAGGATTCGTTTCCGCGAGAGACAGCTGGACTCGTGTCACAATTGCTGCATCTAAATTACCAAACACCTGTAATCTGTTTCCAACTTGAGTATCATAGTTGCTTGAATCATGAGTATAGATTTGTGCAAACTTTGGTCTCTCGCCTGGGTTTGGAAGAAGGGATCCTATCCTATGGCAGAGGGCTCCTTTAATACGAAAGGAATAAACTCCACTCCCCTGTACACCCAATGTTTGCTCATCCACACCCAAGGAGGTGAAAGAAAAGATGATATTATAACAACAAATCTTTAGACGAAAGTCTCTGGCAACTACAATTATTCAACGATTAGTTGTAGCTCTAGGTTCTGATAAATTTTAACTAACGAACTATATTTAAGATAAACTTACTTGCAGATTGAGAGGTAAACAATTCCAATAACTGAGGGGCTGGTTGCTGAATATTTGGTAAGATTACCTTTCCATTAGCACAACATTTTGAGAAAATCAAATCTCCAACTCTTGATCTGGAACTCTTTTCCTCATTAAAATGTAATGCATGACAGTATCTACATTCATGATTTAATAAAGAGAGAGTATGCCATGTAATAGTATTAACTAAGAAAAGTGCTGGAAGGTGGGTAATGGGTCCAGGTAATGTGGGGGCCTAAAAGATAAGTTGAATCAATATTTTTATTCTATTTCATTAAAAGGAAAAGACAGATAGAAGATAAATTCTTACTGGAATTTGATTGATAATAGGTAAATTAGGTTGCGGATTATCAGAGGGTCGATTTCGGCGCCTAGTGGCTCTTCCTGTAGCACGACAGGTAGAGCAG
>QLOI01004523.1:379-15537 GCA_003313605.1 Tuber umbilicatum | reverse complement strand
AATGGGTATGATGATGGTTCATCTAGAAGGAAGGAAGTATGGCTAAATCCTTCACTTCGGGGCCTCTTTCCCACAACCTGAAATCTATCGATCTATCCTCTTCGGTTAGAGCCCGCTAATCTCTCCGGTGGAATTTCTGCTTGGTTTTGCCCCTTGATTGGGGGATGGTGAAGGGGAAAAGCAGAGAGGAAGAGGAAAAAGAAAAACAGAGAAAGGACACTAAAGGGTGAGAAGGGATTTTTTTTTTTTCAAGTAACACATGTGTGCCACTCTATTCCTCAATAGAATGCTCGACACGAACCTGAGGGTTTTCTCTCCTCGGATCTATGATTGTTGGAGGTCAATTTCAATTCCAAACGACTTTCGCGGGGCCTAAATTGTGAGATATCGGTGCTAGACGAATCATATGCAAGTTCTCTAAGCTCCTTGTCAATGGTGAAATAACTAACCAACCGCTACAGTGGGGAAGAAAGTTTTACCGGCAATGTTTTCCTCTTCGAGATTTTGCATAACAACCTCATCTACCCTTTTATTGTCATTCCAGTGAATACGGTATCGGAGGTCTAACGACTCCGAAGAGGCGGAGCCGGGAACATCCCGAAGGCAAAAGTATCCGGTATGAAGCCCCCCGAACACAGGGATCGAAAGTTTATGGCAAATTATCTGTGCACATCTGAGCGCCATCCCAAATTCGGGCTCAAATGTTCTGGTACTTCATGCCGGATGTTGAATTTATCAAATCCCATCGCAGAAATTGTCTGCGAATGCTGGCACCAAGCACAAAAAAGTTCTTTACCACTTTACTCCCAACCTTCTGCCGAGGTTCAGGGTGTACTCGTACCATAGGGAGGGGAGGGCAAGGAGCTCTCGGCTAGTTCGCATATTAGGAGATATATCTATGCATATACCTCGTCGAATACCGATAGGTGCAACGTTGCATCTCGATACCGGGATCTTTTTGATGGTGAGGAAAATCGGGTCTTTTTGCAGGCTTTCCTCGTACCATGTCATATGCGGTTGTCTGCTATACATCGCGAGTTGTGTTATGACTTTTTGCAGGGCTTATCCACCACCCAATTTCGATTCCGCATCATTACCACATACGAGTACCGTAATGGCGGCAGGCAATAGGGGCAACCGAACCCTTCTTCCTTTTTCTTCATAACAAACCATTCCATCACCCCTACCTCTATCCGTTCTATTGCATGTGCAATATAGATCTCTGAGTAGCATCGTACTAACACTCTCTCCCTCCCTTAGTTTGTGAAGATATTTTCGGCAGCTGCCATTCGCTTAGGACCCAATAACTTGCATGTGTCTTCCAACTTGGCCTATCGATCAAGGATCGTGGGTCGGTTCAAGTTGAAAGATCCAACCTGGTAAATGAAACTTCGATTCGTTGCCATGCCACGTCATATTGAATCCGGGGTTAGAGCAATCGGAGGGTTCCTCCCGAACTCACAAGACATTGTTACCCAGAATAGGGACACAGTAAGAAAGCGAGAAAAAGGAACATAGCCCTTGGAAAAGAGATGGCTATAAGGTTTTTTTTTGGCGGAAAACGAGGCGACAAGAGTGCAATCTCTTGTTTTGTTTTTTTGAGCAAAGCAAGAAGAAGAAAAAAAAGAACATTCCCCCCCTTCCTTGCAGCAAAGGATGTCAATGATTTTTTTTCCGATTCTTTTCGATAACAAATTCCAGTGGCCTAGTTGATCGGAAATTGTGGGTACGACACAAACTATCCCTCGGATCTCTATGTTTTATTTTTAGGGCTGACATTCGAATGAGAATCTCCAGCACTTCCCGAAGGGATGGCTGAAAAGGGACATTAGAGAGAGGAATTCCGCTCATTGCTCCCTCCCCAATGAAAGAGATTGCTCCCTCTACCTCCTTTTGAACGTCATTTCAAAAGGAAAAAGGGAACGATTTCGGAGCTCTTACTGGGTTGGAGAGTTGGCGTGAAGTATTGCTTTTTCTTTCCTTTTTTTTTTGACTGGGTATGGTTCTCTCTCTCTTCTGTCTTATAAAAATGTGCCGGCAGGAACTGGTGCTGCGTTTAACCGTCCTAATATAACAAGTATCGGAGGACGAATATTGGTGAATTATTGGGGTTACGAGCTTGTTGGACTTTTGCTAATAACTTTTTTTCTTCTTTTCTTCTTTTCATTTTCTCAATTTGTTTTTTCCTTTCTTCGGCACTACTAGTGGCTCGTTCAAAGGAGGGAAGAAAAAGGAAGGAGAAAAAAAAACACAAAACAATATCTTTTTTTTTTCCTTCTCTTTCTTCAGACCGAAAAAATGACAACGTGACTGTGCATTTACGCGTACAGTGCTCGTATAGATGCGGTACATCTCAGCCACAAATTACCGGGAGTTCGAAAGATTGTTCCGTTACATTCAGCTTTTTTCCTCCTCGCTGCAGGAACTCGCGCGGGACGGCAGATCATGGTGTTGGCCGAACCTCACGAGACCCCCCAGCCAGTAGCTCGGAGTAGCTTTGGGTACTTCCAGGTACTGTTTCTCAAGCTTATCGTTTTTTCACACAAGTCTTTTTTTGTTCTCTTACTCCCATCCATCATATCAGGAGCTCATCAAAGCTCGGGATCGGCCCGCGCTGAGACAAAAATTCCCGAGCCAGGAAAAAAAAAAAAGGAGAAAAAAAAAAAAAAAAAAAAAGCTCAAGAACAACGTCAATCTAAGCTTTACCGAGACGTCTCGTTGAGGCTTCTTTATTCTTATTTAGCGGCTGATCACCCGGAACCGAGACTATGGCCTCCTCGTCATAGTATGGGGGATCTACACCAACACATCCCGCCTCCACCACCACCACCACCACCATCAAACCCTATACCGGCGCCCCGTATTGATCCTGCCTTTCCTTTTTCTTTTTTGACAGCTGTCGGGGTGACGTCAAGAGGGGGAGTACCCGTGGCAGTTAGACGAATAGGTGGAACCTTATCAAAATTAAGCAAAGCGATGATTACAGTAGTTAACCTCGAAAGCCGAATAATCCCCGATGGCTTGTTCAGAAAAACTCACCAACAGAATTCGCCCAAACCACGCAGACGCCGTCGAGTCCCGCCGGTTAAAAAAAGGACCCCGAAATGTGGGTGAAAAAAATATGAAGGAAAAAAAAGAAAAAGAAAAAGGTATGACGATGACGATGACGATGATGATGATGATGATGATGATGAGACGTCAGAAAATATGATAAGTATTGTAGGAGAAAACTAAAGAGAGGGGAAAAATAGTCAAGACTCGCTTCTCCTCACATCCACGGAAGACTACATCGAAATGATTTTTGGATGAAACGAGATCAAAAAACCAAAGGACAAACGATACTCGTTTACCACCGACCTTACTAGACAAGCAGATGAAAGTAATTGAAGGAAGGGGAAAAAAGGATAAGCAAGAAAACAAAGAAAACCCTTCAATATGCGCCGACACCATGTTCCCAACCGGTCTCAACCCTGATGCTAAACCCTTTACTTCCCGGCAAAATGCTCTTTTGCATACTGCTCGCAGGCCTATATATAGAGTCCACTTGTCAGCCGGGACGAGTATCAAAAGCGTAGGCTTTACCTCTCCCCCCATACTTCCCCTTCTCCCCACTTTATACTTTAACTAGAAAGACAACATACCTTTGCCGGCTTCCCAACCTTAGTTCCGATGACCTTCCACTTGTTTGCTTCATATTCTTTGATGGCAGCAAGCAAGGCAGCGCTCTTTGGTTTTGCGAGCCAGAAAAATAAGTCAGCAAGATGAAAGGGAGGAAAGGTTTGAGAAAAAGACATTTATTTCTTCTAGAGAAATGGGTGTTGGCGCCTCACTCACCTCATCTTCGCCGAACTCTGCATAATGCATATCCTACTTCTGTTAGCGGATGCCCTTCCTTGTTGCATAAAAAGACGGAACGTGGGGCATTATATATATATATATGCATATGTATATATATATGTATATCTATAAAGGATGAAAAGGAAAAAAGGTGAAGGGGGGGGNGGGGGGGCAAGGCGGGGGAGAAAGTAAGTGAACTCCAAACTTGCCTTGTACCAGTGCTTCTTCACGCTACCTTCAGTCCTAGTCGGAAATGTCTTTGCGATCTCGCTCCACGAGTTTCCAGCGTCTCGCATGTTCTTAAGACGTTGCTCTTCTACCGCGGTCCAGGGAGTGTTGGTCCTCGTTCGTTTCGCCCCCGTCGATGGCCCCGCTAACGACGAGGCACCGGATGCTGCAACGGGTTGCTTCAAAGCCCTCCTCTTCTTATTCGATACGGGAGTAGTAGGACTGAGTGTATCCACGTCTGCCGGGGCCGCATCTTGGCCTCCTCCAGCTACACCTCCTCCTGCCCCACCACTACTACCGCCTCCTCCAGCTCCTCCTCGCTGCTGCTGCTGCTGTGCCTGCTGCTGCTGGTCTTCCGAAGTCGAGACGCTCGTCGTTGTGGCTGAAGGGTTGGGTTGTTCAACGGCCGGTTTGATGGGCCGCTTCGCCATCATCGAACTATGCTCCTTTGCACCCGGGTACTCTCAGTATAACGTAGAGAAAAACGTACACGCCCCAAAAAGAACAACGGCAACGGCAACGGCAACGGCAACCACTTTTTTTCTCCTCTTTTCCTTTACTTTCTTTTTCTACTTCTCTTTCCTCTCTTCTCTTTCTCTCTTCTCTTTCTCTTTCTCTCCTCTCTCACCCTCTGCGGTTCCTTCGACGTTTGCTTCTTTAAGAAGTATCGTAAATCGGGGGAAAGAAGGCGTGGGTAGGGTGGGGTGGGGGTGTACTGGGGTTGGGGAGATACCGTAGGGGAAAGCACAAGAAAAAAAATGGGGCGGCACCGGGGGCGGGGGTTGAGGGATGACGGGTGGGAATGGGGATGCGTGTGTGGGCAGCAAAGAAAAAAACAGATTATAAAAGATTTTGGTTATTTGATTTTGGTTATTTGAATTTTGTTTATTGGCGGGGCAAAGAGGGAAATTTAAAATGAAAATAAAAACAGGTGGACGTTCGAGTAAGGTTATGGATGATGGGTGAATGAATGGATGGATGGAATGGATGGAATGGGTGGATGGACGGATGGGGTACGGGTACAGTACGTTTGTGCGTATCCTGCGAGTTACAGTAGCGCGTACCGTAGATTATTCCTCCCTTCCTCTTCTCTCCTCCCTCTTTCACTTTTTGTGCCCGTACCGGTACACCCTCCCTCTCTTCCTGATACCTCTTCTCAGCTTTGCGAAAGTACTAGAGCAGAACAGAACAAAAAAAAGAAACTTCCTTCCTCTCTCTCTCTCTCCCCCCCTCTCTCCCTCTCCCTCTCCTCTCCTCCCCTCCTCCTGCCTGATGATGAAAAGGGAAAAGGAAAAGCAGAAACCTGAAGAGAACAGGAAAAGAGAAAAACGGAAATGTGAGATCCAGCGGAAAAAAGTGTGAAGAAAAAAAAAAGGAAAGAAACTTACAGCAAAAAAGAAAGAGGGCGGGCGGCTGAAACTAGTGTACGAGCTTATCGATTAGATTGGATTGGAGGTGGGGAGGTTACGGTACTTTCTGTCTACCCGAATTTTGATTTGATTTGATTTTCTCCGATTTGTCTTTATTATGATGTTTTTTTTTTTGTTTGGTCTTTTTGTTTGGCAGGTAGGTGTATAAATTGGATCCGTGAGAGCGTGAGCGCGAAGCAAGGTAGGCAGCTAGGCAGCTAGGCAGGTAGGAGGTGAGGTGAGGTGAGGTGGGTGAGGTGAGGACGAAGTACGCAGGAGGTACGGTAGCTTATGCCATGAATTGTACGAGTACTGTGCTTCTTTCTCTCCTTCTTCTTGGTTCCGGTATTTTGTTTTTTCGATTCGAGAAAGGAATAGATATATCAGTATTCTTGCTATGGCATAGGATTTTGGAACTTCCGCTTTCGGTCTGGATCCGTTCCGTGTATAATATTGCTTTGATCGGGGAATTTTAGCGTAAGTACCGGTATTTATTGCTGTGCATCGTAGCGTACAGTACGAGTACCTTACGCTGTATTGTATTGTACGGTGTTGTTACTACGAAAGGGAAGGAGGGAGTGAGTGATGAGCGAGTGAGTGAATGGGGTGGTGGCGGTGGTGGTAGTGTTTTAAGTTATGTACGTATACTTTCTGTTTCCGTTCTGTAAGTGATCGCCGCCGCCACGGGCTTACCACTGGCTTGCGCTTTGCTTGGTGCGAGAGCGGAGGTCGTTAGTAAGGCATGCTGCAGGCAAGATGGAATATCTGCTTGGATTTGCTTTTGCTTTTGTTTTTGTTTCGACTCTGTTTGTTTTCCTTTCGTTTATTTGCGTTGTTTATGTACGTGGGAAGTGGTATGCGTACTATATCGTAGCTGTACTACCGGTATCACTTGAAACTTTTCCGTAGCCTAGGGGATTGTTTATCCTGTTTCGCAATCACTCGTATAGGAGAACATGAAGAAACGAGAAGGAGAAGGGGAAGAAAAGAGTCAAATCAAACGAGTCCGATGGTGACCGTAGTATTATGAATTTAGAGACAAACTAGCTTGAAGAACACCCCATCATACCGTATAATATGCACAAAAAAGAAAAGGAAGGGCATGCGGGGGGAGGAGAGAAGACGGAAAAAAAAAAAAAGTACTCGAGTATATGTTTCCTGGATGCGTGACCGGAGGTGGGTAAGTCAAGCTAGGTTGCAGCCGCCATCATATTTAGAGTTACTAACATACCAACGACAGGTACTCTAGTGTACTCCACTGTATCATACATATCCACCCTCCCATACATATACCTCACGATATACATTATCGTACAATCCGCTAACCTATATCCGCAGAGGACGAAGCAGAAGTGGGAGAAGAGAGAAGAGAAAAAAAAAAACATGTGCGACAGGAAGGGAATGGGAGAAAAAGTGTAGGGTCAGTGCGGGGTAGTTTGGACTTGGTGGTGTTTTTGGACGGATGGCTAGGTGATGGATGGATGGACGGATGGATGGATGGATGGGGCGGATGGATTGATTGATTGATTGATTGATGGATGGATGGGTGGATGCATGGGTGGTGTGGTGTTTAACACTGTTTATGGTACGGTTGGATGGCAGGTAGTGTACGAGTAAGTAGGTATGATATGTATCATACGAATTGATGGTAGTGGTTGGTAAGAGTAAGTATTTTGTTTGTGTGAGGTTTTGCACGAATGATGCAGGTTGTTGTCGTTTTCTTTTTTTTTTTTAAAAAAAAAAAGGGCATAATATTCCCAATTATTACTATTAAAAATGGATTTGGGAGAAATGGGGAGGAGGAAAAAAAAATATGAAATGTTACGATTGGGTTCTTTCTCCTCAGATATCATATTGGTGGATACTTTGGTTTTACCTCTATCCCCTCACCTATTTTTTTCTCTTTCTTTCTCTCCTTTTCCCTACCCTCTCTTCCCCATGTTGAAGTCTGGCCCGCCCAGAGCAGCTGTCATGCTTATCCGTCTATTCTTCCGCGAAATCTGTACAGTGCCATAAGTTTGATAATCGGTACCCGTACCCACGATACCTTGGTTCAATGGTGGTTGTGTGATGGCGGGGACATATCGTGTCTTTTTTTTTTTTTTTTCCTTTTTTTCTCCCTCGATATATAAAAATGTGTGTGGTGTGTGGGTGGATGGGTTTGTGCGCTTCCATCTGCCCTGTTTTCCTGTAGACTTTATGATTTGCTTAGGTTACGGTAGGTGGAAAGGTTACGGTGCTTTGTCTGACTTATGGATAATGCCTCCGCGCCATAAAGTATTCTTCTCCTCTTGGTTTGATACTGGTACCGGTACTCTTCCTCCTCCTGCTATGATACTCCTCCACTCTCCTCACTTTTATTTTATGATATCTCCCCTCTTTTTCACGAGCTCGAGCTCCATTCCTACCTGATGGTAGCTAACTAGCTCTGTCCGACGACCAGAACCATATCACGCGACAGGACATGAAACATGAAACAAAATTTATTTTTTTCTCCCCCCCCCCCCGGAGTTTATGTTAAAGGTTCGGTAGGATGCCGTATATGCAACTCGAAAAAATTCTCCCTCTGGCTATCACAGCTCTTGAAATTTGCCCGCCCCTCCGCGCCTCATGTACTGTATCGTATACCGGTACTCGACGTTAGACTACTTATCCAGCCCATCCACCATATCAAAAGCTCGCGATATCGAAACACCGATCGATATCAAAAGTACACTCAGATAAAATATCCCGTACCAGTAATAGGGTTACGTTCGTTTACACACTTTCTCGCTTTTTTTTTTTTTTTTTTTTTTTTGCAAAAGGTCTACTAACCCACTGGTAAGCCTAGTCTATTGCCCTATCATCTGCTTATCACATCACATCATCGATGTTCACTTTTGCTAAAGTACTCGTAACATTACCATCCAATGTCGTACCGCCCGAACCGGAAAGCGACAAAGGAAAAGCAAAATTTCCCTAAAATTCCCCACATTCGTCCAATTTTTTATATCCCCACCTGGATTCTGTTCATCATCCTCCTCCCCCCCCTCCCTTCCTCCTCCTGCCTGCCTGTTAGTTACCCTTCCATTTCCATTTACCTCCCGCGCATCGGGAAACATCATGTTGCGCAACTGGCGCTATAGCTTAGCTTTACCTTACCCTTGATTATCATGGCCATTCTTGTTTCCCTCGATCCCTCCTCGGGTCTGGACCAACGATACAATACGAGTACTCGAGCACTACAATAGTGCGGTACTCGAGTTCACCCTTGAGTACCTCCCAGTACAATTTCATCCCCCCGCATAACCCACAGTACCATTTTACCCCGATGTGGTCATATTTACTTTTTCCCTTCCCTTCCCTTCCCTTCTGCCTTCCCGAACAGGGATCCTTTTTGCGGGGGAACGAAGAGGTACATTATGTGCCGTACCAGTACAGTACACTACATACCGTACATGTAGTACCAAAATCTATCAGACTCTGGCAAGCCTCCAGTTATCGGTGTGTATCGATTGGTCGACACTTGAATATGCTAAACGCGCGCACCTCACCTCACTCGTTTACTCGCTCCCTCGTGCTTGCCCGTTGATGCAAGTCCCTTTTTTTTCCTTTTTCTCCTTTTTTTTCTTCTTCTTCGTTTCTCACTGCTCTCTTGGCATTCTCTTTCTTTTCCTTTTTCTCGTCTGCGGGATTGTTTCGCTTGTTGTGGTGTTTCAGCTTCTTTTCTTCATCCTCGTTTTGTTTCCTTATTTTCTTGCTTTCCTCTTCATCCCCCCCCCCCCCTTTCTTTCCGGGGTGGTTGATAAGATTTTCTACTGCCGGGGGCTTGGGAACCCGTAAGAGGCTACTAAAACGAAACAACGCCGAGGGTTTCCCTCCGCTAACGGGGACACGAAGAGTGGGAGAGGGAGAGAGGAAACGACGGTTCTCGTTTGGTGAAACGGTGGTGGGTTTCTCTTCCTTTTTCTCTTCTCCTTTTCTGTTTGGATCATGCTGAGGTCTGACTTGACTTGTTGGTAGGTACCAGGTTTGTATTGGTACAGTGGAGAACAGGAAAGCGGTAGATGGTATTTTTGGTGCTATTGGAATACGGCTCCATGCTTGCATATGCAATTCGGATTATGCTGATGGTGGGCATTCGTTTGTTGGAAATGGGGATGTGAACGAATACAAGTGATGTGATGTGATCTGGATTCTTGGCCCGTATGTATCACACTCGTACCATGCTCCGCTGCGCTCTACAAAACAAGTACATTTGAAATACCATTTCGTCGGAAAACTGAAATTCTCCCCGAGATAGATTGGCCATTCAAGAGTACCTACATACATATTCACCTACCATAAACTGAAGCAAATACATAAGCAACCGGTGCCGTACGAGTACTCGAGTACACCACGGTACCGCATTCCCATCTTTCTCCCACCAAACAAAAAGTTTTCTCCTTTTTTTCTTTTTCCTCTCCTCTTTTCTTTTTCCTCCCTCCATCTGCCCATCCCTCCATCCATCCATCCAGCCAGCCAGCCAGCCATCTGCCTGCATCAATCAACCAGCCATCCGTCCGCATCAATCAACAGCGCACAAACATTTGCCCTGCCCAGAACAGTCCTTCACGAGCTCCCCAAAGGGAAGAAAATGGAGAAGAAAAAAGAAAAAGAAAAAAGAAAGGGAAAAGTACCATACGCACAACAACACCCTATTCCGAACCAAACAAAAACAAAACACCTTCCTTCTTCCCTTCCTTCTCTCCCCTTCCCCCGATCCGATCGGCAAGCCCCTGCCCAAGCCAGACTGACATGTGCGCCCTGCGTATGTTCTTACTAACCAGCCTAGTCTTCAGATTGAGCCAAACCACCCCACCTATAGCCAAACCTGATCCACCTCTCACCGAATGATAATCCCCGCCCTGTCCCTGTTCCGCCTTTCTCCCTTTGTGTTTTCTTCCCACCGTGTTCTGTTCCTCCCCCGAGTCCGCCTTGGACCACAGCGCCGCGTGAATTATGTATATATCGTGGGATGCGCCTCCGCCGAATGTCACCGCATTGGCATGCCGTGGGTACGCTACGTCCGGAGACGAGAAAAGCAAAGCGGCGAAGGAAAGGTTGAGAAAAAGGAAAAAATAAATAAAGAAACACGCAAGGTACTGGTACTCGTACAAGTACCGTACCGTACATGTTTGTTTCGTATGCACTCTCCGGTTGAGATTTTTCTTTTTCTTTGTATGAGATGGTGTTTCCTTGCTTGATCAGCTTAGGATTTCCGGGTTTGGGCTAGCTTTATGGCAGGCACTGTACTCGTACGGTACGAGTAGATGTTCCTGTCGTACCGTATGGGGGCTTCCTTTTTGCTGCGCAGATGGTTTGCCGGATGGCAGGTGTGCTCTGACTTACAACGACAACGTACTGTGTGTGAATGCCTCGTTCTTTACCGTGCTTCACTTTAGGTAAGGCATTGTGCGAGCGCAGTGGTTCGCGGCGATAGCGGTGGTCTACAGATATGCGGGTGGGAGTATGCATACGACAGTAGAGCACAGCACTATAAACAGGTCGGACCGGAGGCACCGTGAAACCAAGGGAGAAGAAAGAAGTAAACAAAGAAAGAGAAGGAAAGAAGGGTCGATAGTAATTATAGTACAGTTATAAAATGCGGGGAGATGGTATGCGACACAATTTATGTAGCTGCCACCAACATGAAACAAAGGAGAAGCATGGTGCAAACGAACTAACCAACTAACCCACTAACCATCAACTAGCCGACCATGGCGCGGTACCTGTGCGAGTACCGCGTAGTAAACGATTCAATCCCACCCCCATAACGATCACCGGCCAATCGACATTCGCCTTAGCGATAGGACGTAAACAGATTCAGGACCCCGCTAATTTCGTAAAGCCCGGACAAATACAGTCAAACCCCGCTGTCCCGGATCTCGATAATACGGATACCTCGCTGTCCCGTATGAAACACTGTGAATTCAAAAATTCTTTACTGCAAAACCAGACCCGTTGTCCCGGATTACTCGTTGAACCGGACAGATTCTGCGGATTTTGGCCATCCGGGATAGCGAGGTGCGACTGTACTGTGCCCGTGCAGTACAGTTCATCCCACGTAACCCAGGCAAAAAGCGCGAGCACAGTACGTACATGCACCGTACTGTGCGAGTACTCTAGCCACCATACTCCGGGAGCAGCAGGGGTGGAGGGAAGGGAGAGCGCAGTGTCGGAGGATGGGTGAAAAAGGAAAGTTAGGAAAGGGGGAAAGAAATACGAAATGCGTATTCCTTCACGACGCGATAATAGAAATGAATGAATGGATGAAAAGAAAGCAAGCGGCCAGCACTTTTTTTTTCTTTTTTTTTTAACACACTTGTGTGCGCACCGGTCGAGTTTCGAAGGGATGTTCGGATCGGAGTGGAGTGGGGTGGGTGTTTGTAGACCGGGTGTTTGTGAGAAGGTCGGGCTTGGAAGGTTTCTGTCCGTCTGTCGATGAAGCTTTTATCGTCGTCGTACCGAATGCCATGCCTGCCTGTTGACTGATTTATGCATACTGTAACGTACGTAGCAGAGTTGTCCCTCACACTAATCAGGCGGACTCTCGTCGGTCAGTCAGTCAGGCGGTGAAGGCGGTATCAGGTAGGCAGGAAGGAAGTGAAGGGATGAATGAATGAATGAATGAATGAACGAACAAACAAACAAACGGATCCCCCATCCCCTCCTCCTCCCCCCACATCCCAGCGCACGAAACGACCGAAGCGAAGCGAACCAAACAAAACAAACCATTACACACCGTCAGGCGTACCGTACCAGGTTGCCGCGCTGTATCCACCATGCGGACAGGAAGTGAACGGAACGGAAAACCAATGCACTGTACTGTAACTCGCGCTGTACATGTATGTTTCTGCTTTCCGCTTTCCGTTTCTGTTTCTGTTTCTGCGCTTTATGCGTTGTGGGCAGGGTGGACAAGACTAGGGAAACGACGCGACGCGAGACGTTCGTCGTCGAGTAAGTGAACCCAGTGCAGGGAGGGTTACATTTTCCCACCCGGGAAATGGGTGTGGTGTGTGGGGGGGCGCTGTAAGGTATCAATGACTTTAGGCAGGGACAGCGAGCGAGCAATTGGATGTGCGGACGGACGACGTGTTTGAAACTGTTTTTTTTTTTTTTTTTTTTTTTTTTTTCCTTCCCTTGAATGGATTAGCACTTGTAGGTATGGTCCAGCCGAGGGCGATGGGATGGGGTTGACGATGAGTTGTTGAAGTTTTTTTTTGGGATGGATATGGCTTTCTGGTGTCCGGCTGTTAGTCCCAGGGAGTGTACCAGTACTGTGCTCGAATATTGTACCAAACCAAAAACCAAACCGGAACCGAATCCACTCCCTTGGCACATACCGGGGTACTGTGCTCGAGTAGATATAAGAACTCCCCCATTTAGTCCTTCCGCTTGTGATACTAGCGCTACAGGCTAGTATCATACTTGTAAAAATTGCCCTACCGGGTCGCCTCAATCAATCAATCAATCAATCAATCAATCGATTTTGAATCAATTGACCCCAAGTAGAGACCGCTGCCAGCGAATACTTTTTTTATTTTATTTTTATTTTCCTTTCCTGGGTTTTGGTTTGTAATTGCTCGTGTCGGGAGCACAAGTAGCTGGCTGGCACTCTGCCGGACGGAGATGGGTGCTACGGTATGCGCTTGTTCCGTACCGGGCCGTGGGAGAGACATAGCTGTGGTCTGTGGTTGGTGGGACCGAGTAGGGGAGGGAGGAAGCCTGGCGGGCAGATAGACGGATGGACAGATAGATATCGTACCGTAGTTTGGTGTTTCGGTCTCGAAGGTATCGTGTGCACTGGCATGATATATCAAGATACCCTACCTGTATCTATCTACCGGCTTGCTTAGTTTGCCAACTGGCGGATCGTTTCACAATCGATCAATCAACTACAATGCGGTACCGTATCGGTAGGTAGTACCTACCTGTAATGCCTAATTCACACACATACCTGCCATCTCCATCCATCCATCCACCCATCTATCATACAAAACTACATGCATCAATCTATTTATTTCACACTACCGCTACGCTGCGGTACTCCTGCAGCGCCGGTACACACATACATCTCGGCTCCGCAAGCCGCTTGGAGCCCACATCACAGTACTGCAACACATATCCAACCAAACCAAACCAACCAAGCCGACCAACCAATCACCGAAAAAAAAAACACCATGCATAAAATAAAAAAACACATACCGATAAAAGAAAGACAAAACCTGGATTGTGGGTTCCCCCCCGGTCTTGCTTTCTTTCTTTCTTTCTTTCTTTTTCTTTCAACCCTCGCCAATTGTACTGTACCTGCCGTAATAATGGATATTATCATATCCTAATCACCGCCCACCCAATCAAACCCGATAGGGAAAATGCGAGCCATGGGGGAGGAATAAACGGTGAAGCTTCATGATATTCATCGTCATGAGGGGCTTATCCCGTTCCCGAGTGCAAGAAGGAAGGGAGGGAAAGGCTTCTTCTCCGCAATACCGATGTGCCCTTGGTACGGCTTTCCCCAGCCCGGCGTAGGGATGAACGGGTGATGATGATGATGATGATGATGGGTGGTGGATGAGGTTCGTTTTGGAATTGTTAACCTTTCGGTTTGGGTTGGGTTGCTTTTTTCGGTATAGTGCCCGGACGGACGGTTACTGTACAAGTAGGGGTCGGGGGATCGGGGATTGTGGGGTGCGCTGGAAGTGTGATATGTTCTGTACGAGTATATGGTAGGTACGGTAGCTAGGTAGGTGGGTACTGTAGGCACGATATGTCGGTATGTCGGTATGTCGGTCGGTCGGTGAGTGGGTCTTGGGGAGACAGAGTTTTCTTTTTTCCCCTTCCTTCCCTTCCGTTGTTTCTGGGTTGTTTTACATTTTGCATCCAATTAGTTTGTTTGATGCGGAGTGGGGGACATCTGGTCTGGCCTGGTCTATTACGTGCGATAGCCAAGGGGGGGGGAGGAGTATAATAATAATATGGATGAAGGAACCACTATTTACAATAACGATAAAATCGTCGTATTATAATCCCATTATGACCAGTGCCATTTCCAATTAAAGTTAGGTCAAGTTAAGCGGGAAAGAAATGAAAAATAAAAAAGGTAAGGGTTTAAACTAAAGTTTAAAGTTTGGGGGGTGACTTTTCCTACTATTTCCATCCATCGAATCGTGTTACCGTACCTCACACTCGTGCCTGCCCCATAATGAGGAAGGGGAAAAAGTGACCTTTCGTCAGATCAGATTTCCTCACTCTCTCATTTCGAACTTTCCGACCGATCTTCTGCACTTTTCTACCACCTCTTGATTTGAAAAGAGAGGACGAAAAGAAAAAAAGGAAAATTTAAAAAAAGAAATGAAAAACAAAAAAAAAGAATGAAAGAAATGAAAAGGTCGGAATTCTTAGGCGGTATGATATCTGCTACCGTATCGACGAATCGATAAATCTCACCTATCTCGTACCTTTTCCTCGACCTCTCGGTCAATTTTTTCACCCTCCTCACCCTCCTCTTCTACCGCTACTGGTCGTCAAGTCGGGGGAAGGAGTTGGTCGCCATGTCAATCGGTAAAGCTAATTGTTACTAGCATCAAGTCACTTTTTTCGTATCCACACCCTTCCCTATGGTAGAAGGGAGAAGGGGGGGGGGGGGGGGGGGGGGGGGGGGGG
>QLOI01004506.1:0-12947 GCA_003313605.1 Tuber umbilicatum | reverse complement strand
TTTGCTCAACCCGACTGGATCTAGGGACCGACTGGCTGCTGTCACTATCACAGATCCACCAAGTTGTAATCCGCTTCGTCGCCTCTCCTTTGAATTCTCTTCACTCGCTCGCTCCACTTTTTGGTCTTTTCTTTTTTTTCATTTCTCCTTCTCCCTTTTTTTTTTTCACTTCAACTCGCGCCCGCACCCTTGACTCCGCATCGCCTAATAGACTTTGTATGGTCGCCGGCATATCCACTTCTCTTTCCTCTCATCTTTAATCCCTTCGAAGGTGCTGCACCACTCGTCGAGATCTTGCTACGCCTACCGTTCCACTCGACAGCTTCGTCCCGGGCTATTCAATTCTCACCTTTCCGCCTCCCTCTCCGCGTCCGCCTCTCCTTCTTTCCTTTCCTTTTTTCCCTTTTTTTTTTTTTTTTTTGTTGCACTTCCTTTCGTTTGTTCCGCTAGCCAGTTTCTCTTTTCTGGTGTTCTAGCCGATGATATAGTCAGACGGAAATCGGTCCTACCAGCCTCCCCCCACGCCATCCCGTCACCCCTTCTGTTTTCTCCGCGAATCCTTTTTTGAAACCCCACAACAACATGGCGGCGGTGTCTACTGCCGCCCTTACACCGCCTTCCTCATCTCATGGCAGGTCGACTGGGGGAGACTGGAATTTTAGTGTTCCTATAGACGGGGTATGTTAAGCTAACGGGAAAAATGCTGCTGCACCTCCGGGTCGACGCGTCGCTCAATCCATGCCAAACGCCGAACCTCGACTAACTTTCTTATTCATAGACCGATACTCCAGATCCTACTCTACAAGAACATCATCCAGATACTTCAATGCTTCATCGTAGCGCTGCGGACGGTCGGACGTCGGAAGAACTTCATCACGCGCAACATACCAAGAATGACGCATCGATGGCAGCAATTCCACCAACCACCCCAAATGTATACAGCCCTCGGCAAGAATACCAGCACTCTACAGGAGATGGAAATTACCACACCCATGGCACAGTTCAAGCTTCCGACCGTAATAGATCGGCATCTCCGGAATATCTGGCCGCACCTCGAGCCCCAATGCTACAACGTCAGGACTCCACCGTTTCCTCAAACCATGACGGTGATTCGGTTTTCGATTTGTACGGAGGGAGGCTCTCAACTGTCAGTGGTGTGAGTGCTAGTTCATATGGACGGAGGAGTTCCGGGGAAGGACACCCTAGCTTGGTGAACGGCAACGGCGACCCTGCGGTGGACGAGGTGGAAGCTGACTCTTCCAACTGGATTCACAGCGATAAACTTGCGGAAATAGAAGCTGTCGATTCAGGAAGTGGGATCAAGCCCAAGGGCAAGGGTGAGGCGGACACTTCAAGATGGATAGATAGGGACAAATTGGCCAAGATTGAAAACCAGGAGCTCCAACAGGCGGGTATCCGCTCAAGGCCATCAAGTGATGGGACATATATAAGGGAAGAGAGCGAATCGTTCAGAGATGGAAAGAAGCAGCGAGTCACTTCTTCGTCGTCCGTGGAAGATCGATCGGAACAACCATACGATCCTGAGGGATTTAGCTTCGATTTTAGAACACCAGAAGAGCAGGCCGCAGACAACACCCCGATCCAAGCAATGCCCTCCCGCCAGTTTCGTAGGCATCCTTCTTATTCACGAATACCAGTTCCGACATCTTCACCATGTCCCATACCTCAAGGCTACATCGAGCGTAGCACTCCTCTTTTGCGGAACTCGCTCACGCCCAATGGGTCCGAGGATGACAGAGCTAGCCTTTCAAGTACTTACCATCGTGCTCGCAAGCGTTCCCATTCAGCTGGTTCGGCATTTCTTCTCGACGACCATGATCCAGCAACCCCGACACCTGGCCCCCTGTCTAATCCGAAGAACCCCAGCCGATCACCCATGTCTTCTGGAAATCGGAGAACCTCTCGGACTCCTTCCCAGCTTCGGAAGGACCGGTCGCGCTCTAACCCCCAGCTTCACAATCGCCCGGGTACGTCTGCATCGCATGCAACACACCCAGGCGGTGCCGGATCGCCAGCCTCAGGGGGCAAGCATCACCCCGAGGGCCCCCCTCCCTGGTCTCTCCAAAGTTATAAGCCGGATCCAAGTTTGCCACCGGATCAGCAGATTATACCCACTGTCGCCAGGCGTATGCAGCAGGAACAGTGGGAGAGAGACGGCGCATGTGCTAGCGTTTATGACCGCAAGCTCAGACCCCTCAAGGTTCCCTCGGATCCAAACTTAGATAAGGAGAAGGGGAAGACAGGAGAAATGGATGAACCTGAGTGGCCGTTAAAGAGCCCGGCCCTGCAAGAGCCGCCGATGGAGAAGCCAAAGTCGGATGCCGGGTACAAGACAGTGCCTACAGTAAGTGCAAATCTGTTACTCTACTTTTTGCTTTCGGTGTTGGTTTGGGGGGTATTGGAGGGGAAGGTCATTCTTTAGGTTGCTTTCAGATTCTCTCGAGAGAAACACCAACGCAATTTCACATTAATAGCACCTTTTACGGAGCGCTTTCGATTTTGTCTTCGAAGCTAACTTGGTGGCTACCCGCAGGTCAATGGAGCATCGGGGTCAAACACGGTACCCAAATTCCAACAGATGCAACCACAGTTGAACGACGTGGAAGGGGGCAAAGACAAGAAAAAGAAGAAAAGCTTTTGCTGTTGCGTCATATGTTAAATTCCTTTTCACAGACCTTTTTTCTTTTTCCCTAGCTGTGGATGTTTGATGCAGGAGGATCGGCCTGGGAAACGGTCTTTCCCGTTTTTTCCCTTGCCTCTTTCTGTCTGCCTCATTTCTCCATATCAAGAGCCATCCATCACTGGAACGATCCAATTCAGAACTTGTGGAATTTTCATAAAATGCTTTCTTCCTTTTTTTCCTAGCGGTTTTTTTATAATGTCATTGGGGCTTTTTTCTCTTACTTTTCCTATTTTTCACAACTTAACGGGTGTATTGATGTTTTTTTCGTTAGCTGGTTGTCGGAGCAAAGTTCGTTTTTGACTTCTTTTTTATATATATCCTCAGTTCCCCATCGCTCTCCATATCGACTTATACCTCATTTTATTTCTTCCATAAGAGACCCGGCGTGTGTGGGGTGGGTGGATGGGCGGTTTGAACGTTTTTGCTCTTTTTTCGTTTGTCCGCTTTCCCATTTTGCGATTCCCAGAAGTTAGTTTTGCATTATATACCCCATTCACTTCTTCATATCGTACCCCCTTTTCCTCGAACTGCTCTGCAGCTCCCCCCTCCATCTGTCCGCCCGCCCGACCAAGCGATCAATTTCCTTTAGTCTCCACTTTTTCAATTTTTCATTGTGTTTATCAAGGCTCTGCAGGATGATTGGGAGGATTGTTTGGCATATCGCAATCTTTTTCTTTTTTTCTTTTTTGTTCGCATTGATTGGCAAGGCGACGGGATTGTAATATAGTTTGGCTGAGGGGAGGGGAGGATGATAAGTCTGTCGATCGATCGATTGGGCTGGTTGGAGGAGAGTGTGTATTAGCGGCGATGGTGACTGATAGTGGTGTCAGTGGTAAATTACTGAAGTGGCGCCGTTCTTTTATCGCGAATTGAAGATAGTTGTCACGGATTTTTACGAGTGATTTGTTGTGATACTGGCAGTCTGGATGTGGTTCAGCTAGAGCACCGTACGAGCCAAGCTCCAACGATACGATGGTTCGGGATTGGCACATTGCTACTAGGTACTACGAGTATACTTAACAGATATATTATGCGTAACGACGTAACGATACTAATAATAACGGTGGTAACGACAATATAATAGCATGATGGTTTACCTTTCACTATCATCACCATAGAAGTAGCCAACAAAAAAAAATGGATATCCACCACCTCATCACTGTACTGTACCCAAATTCAGAGACATTCGAAACTTGTTAAGGTAAAAAAATAATACCGGAGTAGTAGAGTATTCTTTTTTTCTTTCCTTACCGTATTTCGAGCGTCCCTGGGCCCGGGCACGGTATAACAATGAGGTAGAGCAGAGCGGAGTAGACAGACAGAAACAGAAAAACGAACAACGAACCCCCCGCCACGAACTCAAGCCGGTAACGGCTGCGTCGAACCCTCACTCGGCAACTACCATTCCAAAAGATCAGCACACCCAGCAAGCAAAAAGGGGGAGAAAGAGAGGGAGACCCACCCCAGGATTCTGCGGCCTACTCCCCCCAGCCGTGACCCTATTCAACCCGATGCCCACCCCCTCGATAACAGCCAACAGACACGCGCACCCGATAGCGCTGTTCCTGGCCGCCTTGACGCCACCGCGAACCGCGAGCGCCCCACCCGTGAAGAAGCCGGCGATGATAGCGTTGTAGGGGTCCTCCTTCTGGCGAACGCCCTTGACGGCGCAATCGAAGGAGGAGAACAGACCGCCCCAGACGCCAAAGTTACCGCCGAGGACGGGCGCGCGCGCTTTTATCGACGTGAGGGCTCCTATCGAGCGTTCGCCGCTGGGCGAGTTCTTGAAGCCCTTGACTCCGTGCCAGATTGCGCCGCCGACAGCCTGGCGGGTTGTTAGTTATCCATGTTGCATGCGGGAGGGGAAGGGGGAAGCGTACGCCCATGGCGAAGGCACCGCCGAAATCACTGAGGACTACCCAGGGGCAGGGATCCCGGGAGTGGTCTACTAGGCCGGATTGTCTCATTTTTCTTTTTCCTTTTCTCTTTTTTTTTTTTGTATGGATTCTGTCTGTGGTGGGGGGAAGGATGGGGGAATGAAGGAAGGAAGGAAAGAAGGGAAGAAAAAAAAAAAGGGATCGCTCGCGGTTTCTAGTGTGTTTATCCCTGGCGTGGTGGTTTGGATAAAGTGAGGTTGAAGGAAGTGGAAGTGGGGTGAAGTCGAAGTCGAAGTTGATGGATGAAGTGCAGTCGGGTTCGCAGCCAAAGGGTTTTTTTTTGTTTTTTTTACCCCCCGCCGGTACGGTGTAACTTGACCGAACGGACAAAAGAAGAAGTAAAAAAAATGGGGCTAAACCCGATTGAGGTGGGAAAGAATCGCTCAACTGTCCAGATCGTTGTTCCCGGTTTTGCTCGAGGGACCCCGTCCAACTGAGAAAAATCCTCCCGCGCCATATATGCGGAAATCTCTGCACGCCAAGATGAGCGTTATGCCAAACGGGAGATGCTGCTGGTGAGAAAATACCCTATTCAACTACGCCTCAATTCCTTCGAGTAACCTGCGCTTGATGACCGGGATGGTGGTGGGGTGTTGGGTTGATAATGATAAGTCTTGGCATAATTTTCACATCACGTGATTGATAAGTCTCCGGAAGCGGCTGTGTTGTCTGGGGCGGGCTTTTGATTCTGGCCACACTTCGCTATCCCCTTAACCATCTGGAACAAATATGATACAAACAATCCCTCTTCTATCATCGTGCTCCCCCACTCACTTCCCACGTCCGTTCTCAACCCAGGTTCAAAATCTAAGCTTCAATTCATGAGTAAACCGGGGCCGATTCCGAAATCAACCCCGGCAGGCACCCGGGTTCCTTTCTTGTCAACTTGTCATCTTCGTCCGGGGGGCCTCTCGTGTTTGCTTTCGCCTTTCTGCCATGCGCGTTCGGTAGGGAAGTTCAGGATTGTGGGAGAGTGGAGAAGGGAAGGGAAAACACCCGATGCGAGGAGGATATTGTAGCGATAACGGTGGATGAGGAGGTGGGGGTGGAGAAGATAAAATGAAATGAAATGCTTTTCTCCGGAGTGGCTTAGGCACAGTGCCAGTGCTGTGTTTGAGTAGGGATTTGAGAGGCAAGCCGTTCTACTGTACAGTGTTAATACTTACTACTGTAGATGGCATCGCAGGCGATCCTGTACCACGGCAACTCAGGGAGATACAAAATCGTGGGATATCAAAATTATCATTCGTGTAGAATAAGAGCGTTAACTACCACCGCCATAAAAGTCTACCTGACAGAATGTCTATTTACCTTGCTCCCACTAGCTTCCCCCCCGGCACCGCCCCTTCCGGCAACACCCTTCCCCGCTATTGAAGCCAAACTCACCGGCCGTGCTGCCGACGGCCCTGTGACATCCTCGGCAGCAATGACAGGCATCTTCTCTGAGATCCTTCCTAGTCCCAGCACACTCCAGTATGTGTGCTCTCTCTTCTCCTTCGCCTCCTTCCCAAGCCCGCCATCGTCTCTCTCAAGATCCGTCTCGTAAACCACACGTACCGACACAGGAACCTGAACGAGCCTGTCGTCTTCCGTGGCAAGCTCATTCCCGTCCTCGCCCAGCTCCCCGGGGAGCGGGAGTAGCGGCGGCACGATTTCTATAACTACGGTCGTCCAGTTCCTACCCAGGTCCCAGACGGTGCCGATCAGCATTCCAGTTTTCCTCCCCTTTTTGATGGCGGTAGTTGGTGTGTTTGCAGTTGCCTGTAAGGCTTCGTCCCAGACGTCGGTGTTTGCGCCTACTTCGAAAGTTGGGCAGAGGATAGTTACGGTCGAGGGGTAGCTCCCTGGCGTTTTGGCCGGTGTGGCGAGGGTGACGTTTATGGGGTCGAATAAGGGATTTGTGATCGTTAAGAGAAACTGATGGGTTGAAAAGGGAGTGAGTGCAGTATAGTTGAATGCCGTTGGGTCTAAGCGGGATATGGAGAGTGCCGGTATGTAGTTCCTGTTATAATTAGTATCTGATTTGAAATGAAGGAGGAAAGAGTTGGGGGGACAAACATTGCCACAAGCTTTATTCTGAACCTAATCGTAGTAGGCTTCGACTCTGGCTTGACAAGGATATGCCTACAAGCTCTACATCTTTTGGACCTTTTCGTCCTCAGTAATGCTGCAAGAGGTTTAAGATCCTGGATGAATCTCGGTTGGTGGTTCTGTGCAATTCTCTGCTCCTTACTCGTCGCTCCAGCAAACCCAATATCCTTAATCCTTTCAACGAGCTCTTCCTCATCATCCCCAATTTCTTTGACCGCATCCCACTCAGTCCATTCAAGCTTCCCTTTCCCGCCCATATTACTAAACCCCCCAATCCCCCGGCCAAAGCTCCGACTCCGACTACCAGACCCAAGCCCAGAATACAGCCCCATAAGTCGTGATAACGCCCCGGGAGAGCTGCCGTACTCATCCGCTCCCGCCCCGGCCTTTTGTTGTGCATAATGAGCTTTAAGCCTCATAAACCGCTCCTCGGGGCTCAACTCCTTTTTATCCTCCTCATCGTCCGGAGTGATAATAGTCGGAGCACCCATGGAAGGGAAATAACTTTCGGAAGAGGCCGGCATTGGGGAAAGTGGGGAGGTAAAAGATCCCGAGGTGGATCTGGTAAAAGCAGGAGGCTTCAGCTTCTCGGCCAATTGTGCAGCGATAGATGTCGGTTTCTCGAACTCGATCCCGATCTCTGTTGATGACCAGAGGCAGTGATTGCACAGGAGTATATACGGACCTGCCTGCCCCCCGCCTGTCGGCGCCACGACCAGGGAGGCGAAACATATTGGACACGAGAAGCAATTCCGCGTACACCTGTCACCATAAAACCTTAATGAGCCTCCCCCATCTCAAACCATCCGATCAGGGGAGTGGGGAGTACCGATTTCCATCCGTCTTAACAGTAGAAGATGGTACCTCGAATAAACAATTCGGACAAAAGAAGCAAACGATCTCATCATGTACGCAACGAGGACATCGAATCTGCTTACAATCCTCGCAGTATAGTAAATTCTCCAGGGGGAAGAGCGAGAAATTAGAGCGCGGTGCCCGGGGGTCGAAGGTCTCTTCCTCCTCCTCGGACTCGTCTGGATCTTCCTCTGGTGGTGATGGCGCACCGGGCTTGGTGGGGGACATGGGCGTTACGGCCACAGACTCGTCGCACGGACACGAGATGTGCACTGTGGGGAAGCTGTATGTTGTAGAGCGCGGGGCCATGATGGTGGTATATGCGTTCTGTTTGTCCGGCTGCCTGCGTCGTACCCGGGGCTCGTGGCGAGTTGGAATGGATTGTGAATGTTATCCAAACTTTGTGGCCGTCGAGAGGCTCTGTTGGTTTACTTGCCAAGACAGTTCTTGATGGGGGCCGGAGCTGGGATGCGTGGGGTTTGAGGCTCTGCGTTCCGCGAAAATGTTAGCGCGGGAGGCACGAATGAGACTCCCTCCGAACCCCCCTTGCTGAATGCAATGAGGTAATTGCATATCGACAACCGGGCTTTGGTTACAAGCTCACTTCATGAAGTATCACTTGGAGACGGCATTTGGTGCGATAAGGATCAGGGAAACAATTTCTTTGACGAGTTATCATGATTGCACAACGGAGTGCCTTCGATAAGAAGAAGTCATCACAACGGCATGGACTTTCAAGTATCACATAAATGCTGGGGCCCAACTTTGGTGTCACATCACTCCAGATTCGTTCGCGTAGAGTTCTGCCAACCCGGGCTCAGTTCCTTCGCCAAAGTTTTTTTTCGGAGGGAGTGTAATGAATGGGCGGAATACGCAGGTAATCATATACGAGTAACAAAAGTGCCGTACTGTACTCGAGCATGTGACCGTCTCGCTTGCAAAAAACCGCCTGAAAGAAGCTGCCCTTCTCATCGGACTGGGCACCGATGTCGCACGAGATGCGGGTACAGCACAGAATTAGTAGTGTTCGAGTGACATGTGGTGATGAGAACCCCGGTCTCCAATCCGACATACTGGTAACGCTCACACTGTCACGGACCCTCGAGTTCGGTACGGAGAAAATTTTCGAGATTACATTACCGAAGCCCAACGCGGAACTCTTGTCTTAAAATGTGATACATTCTAATCTGGCACTCCAATTACGCGATTGGCTCAACGTGTTCTTGAGATCCGCCCTGTCCTAACTTAGGGGGAGCCTTGCTTGTTGATGTAAATTAGGGCTCATTTCCCCCATGACTCCATTGCCATAGCAAGGTTATTTTACCTTACAATGGCCTACAAACCCAGCGACGGCGATAGTATAATGACCTCAAGCACTTACTACACCCCATCTGACAATTCCGAAATCCTCCGCCTCCTAAGTTTCCGCCGAACGAGACTTCACGACGCCGTCCTCTCCCCCGCAAAGCTCCGGCGGAATTGCCCTCTGGACCACGACCGAACAACCATCACGCCCCCAACCTCCTCCACCCACCCTTTCTCACCGGGCCTAGGAAACTTATCCGCCTACCTCCCACTAGAAATAATTAACGAGATCCTCCTCTTCCTCGACATCTGCTCCCTCTTAACCTTTCGCCGGGTCAACACAACCGCCCTCGCAACCACAAGTTCTCTCCCCGAATACCGGGCAGTAATAACCCACGCGCCAGACGTCATCCGCGCCTTCCTCGCCACAAACCTCTCCTCGCACACAAACATCCGCGAGCTTTTCCGAGCACTCACGAGCAAGCTATGCAGCTACTGCAATTCCTTCGGAGCCTTCATATTCCTTCTAGAATGTAGGCGCGTGTGCTGGCACTGCCACACTCAGGATCCAGAATTACTCCCGATATGCCGCGGTCTCGCGGCGGTTTCCTTTGGGGTTTCGCCGGAAGCTTTGGCGGGGTTGCCGGCGCTGCGGCCGGTTTCGGGGACCTACACGTTGCGGGGGATTCACTGCAGTTTGGCGCGGGATCCAACATCGCTGGTGTCGCGCGCCGCGGCGAGGAGATTGGCGGTGAAGGTTCACGGCAGCGAGGACGCCGTCGGGGCATTCGTCGGAGCTCAACGGGAATCGCAACTTTCTAGCTATCGCATGCAGAAGGCTGTGTACAATAACATACACACGTTGCCATACTCGCACCCGGTTTCCAAACGCGCCCCCGGCGAACCGGTGTACTACGCCGACAAGGACAACAAGGACGATGATGTCCGTCGGTACCAAGGCGTTGCTCCCCTCCCCGTGTTGAACCCCCGCACGGGAATGCTGGAGCACGGCGTTTGCTGCGTCGGTTGCGACGTGGCATACTCGAAATCCCCGACCGAAGCGTACTACATCCCATTCGGGAGGGTCAACAGGCTGCGGCGGAAGCATGAGATGTTTGGCGAGGCGGGGGGCTTCCTGGAACACTTTTTCGGATGCGAGCAGGCGAGGAGTATTTGGGAGGGGTGGAAGGAGAAGGGGGTTGTGGTGCCTACTCCTGGGGAGTATTGAGGTTTATGGGTAGGTGTTCGGATTGTAGTGGGTGGACGAACAGAGGGATAGGGTTAGTTTTAATGGCCGCGGAATGAATACTCAAGTGCAATAAGCTTCTCCACGAGAACCGGACAAACAAATAAACTGCATAGTGAATCCGCCCAACTACGATAACCAGCCCCTATTCCTCTACTACCATACCCACCCACCAATCCCAGTAACAGCCTAACCATTAGCCGAGTGACGCTACATGACTACCGTATACACAGCCAAATATCTCCCGGAAACTTGACAACACCACCGTGTTCGGCCATAGAGCAATGAAAGTTTCGCATCCCGTCCGCTCTGCGGCAAACAAGCATTGCATCGCCTGCTTAGTATTACGGTGGGTGACCACGTGAGAATCCCAGGTGCTGAACGCCCCTGAGTTTTTTTTTTCCTTTTCTGGCCCCCATGAAATGGGTATTGGTGGCAGTTGGTATTGAGGGACGGGGATTTGTGGGGGTGCCCAAAGCTCGGGTATTATGCATCAAAATTGGCTGGGAGGGGAGAGGTGTATGGGTTTGTGGTCTTGGTTTACTTCAAGATTTTTCTTTGGAAGCATCGCTTCGTTAGTGAGTGTCTCGGCGGCCTTCGGTCTGAATGCTCTCATCCTATGTTTTCCGCAGATGGCTAAAGGGTTGAGAGGTTTCCTGGAGAAGGAGAGTGGGATTTGCAGAAGGTTTTTTGGTTTTGGGTGGGGGTTAAAACCTGATCTGGGCACTGTTGGGGGCTTTGGATATTTTCGGGGGCATATACCCAGCGTGCTGAATGCAAAGTGATCTGTAGCGGAGAGAGGCGTGTCGTGGGTGGGGAATGAGGACCGAAGGTGTCGTATAGTAAGTGTGTTCAAGTAAGGAGTGAAGATCGACGACTGAGTATATTACAAGAGGGTTTGGCAGCTCAAACAGTGTGTACACGAATTCGTACAATTCACGAACACCCACAGCCTTGCGCGGCTATGTACTCTTCCGCGCAATGTCTCCGCGCAACAATATCTACCTCCGCGCATAGCTGTTATTGGGATCGCTCCATAACATGCGAAGGAGAAGAGACAAGGATAGATCAGGGGATCAACGACGGTCTATGACTAAATTTTTATTGGACAGTGGCTTGAGGATGGTATCAAGTCGATTGGTGCATTACCCCGGCGACAGGTAAGATGAATACATCTGTGTTTGGCATACGCAGCTATCATGGCTGCAGATATCCAGATATAAGAAATCTATTGACAGCCCAACCCTTCGTTTGCCCATGCTTTCCGCAGGTGCGCACTCACTCCCACCATGGTACAAAAACACCCACCAAGGGTCTCCCCAAAATGAGTCCGGAAAGACTATAATACCAAAAAATCTGCCGGCATCGAACTCCCTCCTCCAAGTCACAAACAAAAATCCGACGAGAGAAATCGAGAAGAAAAGTGAGTAAAAGGGGGAACACAAACTTCTGTAAGCAGCACGCACAAAAACCTGCCCACGAACAGAAGAAAAAAGAGCAAGCGTATCATTAAAGACATCGCAGTGATTTCCAAAGATTCCCCGATCCGCAAAGGCAGGCCGGGAGCGTCAATGTAGTTGTAGTTTTCAACTAGCAAAAATCAGAGCTCAGACTAGTCTTCACTGCTGCTGATCTTGCCCGTGCACAAGGATGGGGAGGGAAGGAAGGGAAGGAAGAGAGGTTAGAGCGGTACTTATAGCGAGGGAGGTGAGTGCCAAGGTTTAGTTTTGGTGGAGTGTGCGGCGTGGGACGGGATTTGAGGTTTAGGGTTGGGTCGTTGAGTGTGTACGTGTGGATAGTTGGGAATGTTCTGGGGTGGGATGGGTAACGTGCGTTGCTGTGTAGGCGTATGGGTTCTGGGGTTCTGGTTTGGGGTTTATGTGATTGGGCGGGGCTAGAGCTGGTTGACCTCTCACACTCCGCTAGATTGATGGATATTAGTTGGAGGAGGAGGGTAAGAGGGGGTAAGAACTTCCCCGTTATTACCTTAGTCTTTGCTAAGAGCTCACCGCATGAAGTGTCGGCACGGCAACATATCATACGTCTCTTTTGGCCCCAATCGTGTACTTGCTATCTTTCCCTCACTCGCCGGAAATCCACCGCCGAGTGATACCCCATGTTTTCCTGCCTCACTATTGTTAATTTTGGGGAGTAGGAGAATGTGTTCGGCCATAGAGCAATGAAAGTTTCGCATCCCGTCCGCTCTGCGGTAAACAAGTATTGCATCGCCTGGTTAGTATTACGGTGGGTGACCATGTGAGAATCCCAGGTGCTGAACTCTCACGAGTTCTTTTTTACTTCATTTTGCGCATGTGATGGATATTAGCAGGGTTAGTCTTGGGGTTTGGCTTTTGTAGAGGTAGCAAAGAGCTATCACATGTACTACATTATAAAGTGACGGGGGGTGGAGAGATTTTGGAGTTAACTTTTTGGTATAATACTACCCTCTGTAGCAATATTGTATCATGTATCCGCAACTACTGATCTAAATGAAATGTTTCTGCCGCCTAGAAGTATCATACTCGCTGGTTCATTTGGTATCTGGACTGTTCATAACCCACCGCTATCTAATACAACACAACGCCTTACTATCAGAGAACTAAAGAAGTACAATATCAGATTTAAGGAGGCAAGGGTATTTGTGTAGGTTTGCGGTCTTTGTTGTTTACTCCTGGGCTTTAGAAACATCGCTTCGCCAGTGGGTATGCAGTCTTCGGCACAAATGTCGTCCTATGTTTCTACAGGTGCCGCTCACAGGGTTGCGAGGATTCTTGGAGGAGGGCGGTGGGGTTGGCGGAATCCTCTTCCT